>JADBJO010003313.1:90000-112500 GCA_016801955.1 Conus betulinus | reverse complement strand
ACATGAGGTCTGGTAAAGGTGCCGGGTGAGAGAGAGAGAGAGAGAGAGACAGAGAGAGAGAGAGAGAGAGAGAGAGAGAGAGAGAGAGAGAGAGAGACTTTTGACACTTTTTTTGATGCTTTGATATTTTATTGTCATTACCAAAGAGGCCTTTTGACAAGGGGGAAGAGGCAACAGATCAAAAACATTTCCCCTCTTCCTTTCCTGCAGACAAATAGCATACTTTCATTCCTAGTGCATATCAAATCGAAAGTTAACAAAAAACAAATAAATTCGTAACATTTCGTTATGTCCTCACCTCATGCACAGGCAGTAATGCAGTAAGGTTGAAAAAAAAAAAAAAAAACCTTAAGACTGATTCGACATCCACTCAATCAAATGATGACATTGTATTTTACCGATCTCTTCAATGTGAAAAAAAAAAAAAAAAAAAAAAAAAAAAGAGAGACTGACTCAACCATCCACTCAATTAAATGATGTCATTGTATTTTACTGATCTCTTCAACATGATCTCTTCAACATGTGATGAATGATCATATTCATTCAGATATCTCTTATAATGTATTATCTTAAATTTCACTATCTTCATCTGTCTAATTTTCAATGCTTCTGCGATGAATTTCGCAACTGATTTAATTACAAGTTCATCATCTGATGATAACACGCCAGCGACATTTTGTCTTTTCGCTATATCTAACTGGAAAAAAATGAACAATTTGTCCCACTTCATTATAAGCAGTACAGTACAGTGGAACAGAAAGTGTTCTTCGTCATCAATAATATGTCTTTTCACATTCAAACCATCTTTTTTGTTCGCATTAAAACCTAAAGTTCTCAACCTAAATCTTGCGTAATTTATTCTGTGCCATTTATCTGTTATGACATTGAGAAACTTTTCAGAATGGAACACATTCTTAAATGAGAAAAACCAGCGATATTTTTTTCTTTACTTTCCATATCTGAGTGCCAATTCTGTTTAAAAGAACAAATAAGCCTGTCTTTTAATTCCGCAATGAACTGTTGCTCATTTCCTACTTCCTGGGTCATCCACACTATTCCAAAACCCTGTTCAATGAATAGGTACTTGAAGGAAACGCTTCATAGCATACGTATGTACTTTTTCCATCTGCAAATTTTCATGTAAGCCCCAAACCAGACAGAAGAACAACATTATCAGCATACAGTACTAATTCAACTGCTCCAGGTATCATCTGGATACCATGTCTTCCTTGCGGGACAATTCCACCGCCAGTTCGTTTATGAAAAAAAAAAAACAACTGTGGACTTAACAAGCATCCTTGTTTTACTCCATTTGAACAATCAAAATAATCTGAATACTCAGCAATGTAGAGCTTCGATTTGAAGAGTAGATGTTTCTGAATCAAAGAATATAGTGTAAATATATGGTCTATGGTGCTGTAACTGGTTCTAAAACCTGCTTGTTCTTCGACTATTTTTTCTTCAGTTTCAGTCCATTCAGTTAATCTTGCATTTAGTATGTAAGTGTAAATTGTACTTAAAACGCTGGTAAGTGATACTCCACGATAGTTGTCGGGATTGTTCACGTCTCCTTTGTTTTTGTAAATGGGTACAATTATAGATTTAGCCCATTCTGATGGAAAGATACCATTATCAAAAATTTGAGTGAATAAAGAACCAGAAAATTGATTACAGTTGTGTTTGCATTCTTCAACATTTCTGATATGATTCTATCTGGTCCTGCACTCTTTCCTAATTTTAAATGTTTAATACCAGTAACGACTTCTTCACTGGAAATAGGTTGATTAAATAATGGCTCAGTTTCATTTTCTTCTACCATATCAGTCTCTTCTTCCTTACTTTTATTATCAAAACTATGAAAAACCCCCAAAAATGGTCATGCCACTGTTGAACTCAGATTTCGTTATACACAAAACTCTTTTTGTTTATAGATCTTATCACTGACCAGAACATTTTAGAATTATTGACTGAACTTTTTAGTTTTTTAACCTACTTTCTTTAAACTCCAGTTCCTTTGTTTTTCCTTAGCATAACATACTCTTTATGTGATACAGTGTATTCTTCTCTTTTCTTACTTTTATCCTTGGCTGTTTTGCATCTCTGAAATCTTTTTAATAACCTTTAACTTCCTGTTTCTTTCGTTCGCACTCATTATCAAACCAGTCATTGTATGTTCTGCTGCCTCTACAAATAACACGAACCATACAAGCTGCAGCTCCGCACAAAGCACTGACAAATTTATCTAGACTCTCATTCATGTTAATTTGTAATAACTGACGTGCTTTCTGCTTGCTGTCTAGAAATTCATCACATTCAAGTTCATTTTTGAATATACCAGCATATTCATCAGCCCAGACAAATTTTTCTTCACATTGTTCGGCGAATACCTCTTCTCTAGTTTACAACAATTACTTCTCCATACTGCTTCAACTGGCAAGTGCCATGAATGAATGCAATCACCAATGTGTAAATCAAAGTTTGACAACAAGCCATTGTGAACCAGTACGTAATCGATTACACTACATCCGTTTGGAGACACAAAAGTATATTCACCTTCACTATCACCATCACAAAAACCATTTAAAATGCTCAAGTTGAACATGCTACAGAAATCCAACAATGATTTACCAAATTGTTAATAACTGAATCTTTTAGAGCAACGTGAGCAGTTGTCATCATCAACACTGACATTCTCCATACAGCTCACATAGTTGGTCATAATTTCATTTTCAGCTTGTTTGTCACCTGTTCTGGCATTCAAATCTCCCGTAACCATAAAATAAAGTGTATCCATTCTTTTTCAAACTCTTGAAATAAGGCTTCTTCCATTATTAGGACACCATCTTTGATCAATTTATCATTGTATATCGGGCCTCCTTCTGGAACCACATAGCAAGCAACCAAGACTACATCTTTATCAGTGTTAAATATACTTTTAACTATTTTTACTGCAATAGCATTGTCATAACTGAGCTTTGTTGCTTTAACCTTGTTATGTAAAACTCTTCCTTATTAATAGCAACACACCTGCTGACTTCCCTTCCATGAGCCTATAGTTTTTTGGCTGGTACGGGAAACTTCATATAATCAGTGAATATATTGCTATAGTCAAATGACAGGTCGAGGAACGTTTCAGTGAGAGAACAAAAAATCAAATGTGTTTACATAATTCATGAAAAAAAAACATCCTGTATCTCACTATATAAGTTTTCGACATTGTAATTAAGAAACTTCCACTGAGTTGGATGGTCGGCCCTGTCCTATTCATTTTTTGAGGTGCTTGAACACAGGTTCCTGTCGTTCACACCACTGCATGTCCCTTTGCCTCGACTCGCACCAGTGAAACTGCTTGACTTGTTTCCGACAGGCGTTTGTATGCCTGCCTGAGAGAGCAAGAGAGAGAGTGAGAAAAAGAGAGCAAGAGAGGGAGAGAAAGAGAGAGAGAAAGAGTAAGAGTGAGAGCAGAGAGAGAGAGAAAGAGAGAGCAAGAGAGAGAGTGAGAAAGAGAGAGTAAGAGAGAAAGAGAAAGAGAGAGCAAGAGAGGGAGAGAAAGAGAGAGCAAAGAGAGAAAGAGAGAGAGAAAGCAAGAGAAAGAGAGACAGAAAGAAAGAGAGAAGGAATATGTTTACTGATCAAGGCCTCCATCCCATGACAAGTGGAGGAGTTGACAATGGGAAATTACTCAGTGGTGTATACATATGTAATAATGAATATGAAAATCATTAATGTCACCAGCCTCAGTGTAAATTTAAACCGATTTTTTATTTAATGTACACTGACTGTCATCATAGTATTACCTTGCTGTTTAAATTCACATATCTCAGAGACTGTCAAAGAATCATTTTTCCTTTTTTGCTCAGAATTATTATTTTTTTACCCCACCCCCACCCCCTTCTCATTTTGTAACATCATAAGCTTTAAGGAGTGTGATTGTGTTTGTGCAGTTTCATAGAAAATAATGATGGATTTGGGTGGATTCTGAATATCATTTGAAGCAAAATAATTGTTTCTGAGAATTGTTTCTTTTGTAAACTATCCTATGAAATCTGCATCTGTCTACAGATGATTTTTCCAGGTACACATTGTCTTACTTTATGCAAGACATACTTCCCAAAAAGACTATCAACATGACTGCTATTAAAATTTAGACTCTTGCTTTTTAAAACCTTTGTGTTTTCTAGAATTTGTATGCCTTTGCTTAAAGTACATTTACAGGCTAAAGACACCTTCCTTATAATATGCTAATTTAAGGATTATGTGCGATTGTCATTGAGAGGTTGCATGGTATTATTATCATTATCATTATCATCATTATTATCATTATCATTATATTATTATTATTATCATTATTGTTGTTGTTGCTGTTACTACTTCGACTGTTGTTATTGTCTTGTTTTTATGTTGTTGTTGGTAGTAGTGGTATTATCATTGTTACACTCGGATAAAGTTGATATGTCAACTAGAGGTACAAGTTGTTCTTACTGAAACCTTTGATAGAGTTTGATGTCAGTTTGCACACATCGCTTTGGCTTGTGTAGATGTCTGATCCTTTCATGTCAGTCTGTATGTGAGAAGTGAACAGAATAACATCCTGCATGAACATCTTACTAGCTTACTGGGACTGTTTGTTCTTGCGTTTCCTAGTTGAGGGTGATGGGGGTCACTCAGTAAATGCTGCCACGTGAGCAAACGTCAGGTCACTGCATGTACTTGTATAGTGAGAGAGGATCGCGTGTGTGGTCATTTTTGATAACATCATCGCACAGCCAGCCACAGTTCACAGAACCGCCAGCCGGTGTTTCTGATCAATAAGCGAAACAAGTAAATGTTGCAGAGTGAAGCTAGAAAAAAAAAAAAGTACAGTTTGGGTGTATGAAACATTGTGTTTGGTGCTGTGGTGTTAACACTAACTAGATACTGACTGCTTATCAGCCTGTCCCTGGTCCTTTTCTGACAACTTCGTCAGCTTATAGATTTGATCATTAACCGAAAAAATTGACCTTGACCTTAGAAACCAACACCACTTGGGGAAGTAGATACAGTGCCTTCTGCAAGTGCTGATGTAGCGACGGGAAGGTTTTTTTTTATAAAAGCAGCAGTTCCATGCAAAAACACTTTCTGCATGGCTCCTAGCTTTACTCGCTTTTGGAAACGCACGCCTGCTTGTTGAAAGTATGTGTGACCGGCACATTCTCATTAATCACAAAGCTGTAACTCTCACGATCATCAAAGAGTTGCTCTCTGATGCCTTTCTTATGTCAGTCTCTCGTTTTACAGGAGGTGAGGGCAAGACAGGCACTGTCCTTGAACTACTGACCCCAGCGCCCCACTCAGCTCGCAGCACGGTGAAGGTGAAGTGGGAGAATGGGCGATCCAACGTCTACCGGCTAGGGTACAAGGGCAAGATGGATCTGCAGTTTGTAGAAGAAGCTCCAGGTATCGAGTGCTACCCTGACCATCTTCCTGTCTTGGGTGAGTCAAGTGATGCTGTTCATGGAGGAGACAACAGAGGCCACATTAGGGCTGCAAGCGAGTTAACATCCAGATTATGCGCAGATTAAAATGCGAAGACTGAAATCCCCAGTTTTAAGTCATGTTCTTAATGACAGCAAAAGTCTGAACAACAGTTTGTCACCGTTCATGTTTCTTCAGGTCAGTTTGAAAAATATTGGTTTCTTTAAAGCCTGGGTGAATCTTGGGTGTGCAAGGCAGGAGAGAAGATGGTTGTCGGGTTAGCAGAGGTGGATGAAGAGGGATGGCAGGGGACAGATGGAGGTGCAGGAGCGTGGAGTAGAAACAGATGCACAGTGAACATTTCTCTCTCTGTCTCATTTTCTCTGTGCCCTTCTCTCTCACCCACTTTCCTTTCTGTCACCTTCTTCTTTCAATGTCTCCTGCAGCAAGCAGTCTTTTAATTATTTTCCACTTTCAACACGTGCAAAGAAGTATTAATTGATAAACAAGAACACTACTTTTTTGCTCCCATTTTCAAACAATTCAAGACGTTTCAATGTAGTTTGTGGCACCCATTTATCTAATGCACATATGGGCAAACGTGAAGCTTCCTTTTTTTTTTTTTTTTTGGAGAGGGTAGGGAAAGGGATAGGGTAGGGTGGGAAGTGCAGTGGAGGGAAAGTTTTTTGTGTTTGTTCTATGTGCCTGTTATCTGTATAAGTTCTTAATGAATGAAATATACACAAGCAGCGTTGGTTTGAGTTATGTGACTGTTCCTCTTTGACTGCCAAAGTCACCGTCCTTGTTCAACATTTACAACTTTGTCACACTGTGTATAGAAAGAGGGGAAAAGACGAAAGAGAAAAAAGACTCTGCTATTATTGGCTGCTTCTGTCTTACAAAGACCGGTGCTATTATTGGCTGCTTCTGTCTTACAAAGACTGTGCGATTATTGGCTGCTTCTGTCTTACAAAGACTGTGCTATTATTGGCTGCTTCTGTCTTACAAAGACTGTGCTATTATTGGCTGCTTCTGTCTTACAGAGACTGTGCTATTATTGGCTGCTTCTGTCTTACAAAGACTGTGCTATTATTGGCTGCTTCTGTCTTACAAAGACTGTGCTATTATTGACTGCTTCTGTCTGAAAAAGACTGTGCTATTATTGGCTGCTTCTGTCTTCAAAAGACTTTAGGCTATTATGACTGCTTCTGTCTTAAGAAGACTATGCTGTTATTGACTGCTTCTGCGTTGAGAAGATAGGCTATTATTTGACTCTTCTGTGTTAAGAAGACTAGGCTATTATTGACTCTTTTGTGTTAAGAAGACTAGGCTATTATTGACTGCTTCCGTCTCAAGAAGACTTCGCAATTATTGACTGCTTCTGTCGTACAGCTTTGGACCAAGATATTCATCAGAAAGCAGTAATAACCTATGGTTTTTTTTTTGTTTTTTTTTAAGATGTTGATCACTATAAAGAAGTAGCTGGAAAGGACGGCGTGGCAGCTGAGACCATCGCAGAAGAAGGGGACAGCGTCATCATCACCGCGGATGCTGAACAGCTGCAGGAGTTGCAGAAATCACGCAGCGGCTGGGCCGTCGGCATGGCACAAGTTTGTGGAGGACTTCCTTTTCTCTGTTCCTTTCTTCTTTCTTTTCTTGCTTTTTCTTCCTTTCTCTCTTTCTTGTCGTTTTTCTTTCTTTCCTCCCTTTCTTTTTTCACTCCTCCATAAGCATGCTTTCCTTTCTTTTAAGCCCTCTTCCTGTTTCCTTAGTACTCTCCTCCATTATCCTTCCTTTCTTTCTTTCAAATTCTCTTCAGTTTCAGTTTCTCTTTCATCAAGAAAGTGTCATCACTGCGTGTGGACCAGTCCTTATAGGCTACACCACATCCGCATAGTTTCAAGACCACACAATGGCGTGATTTAAAGCTGATGGATGAACGAAATAATGACTAAGATGAGAGAAACAAACCCTCTTCCAATTATCATAGTTATCACAGAATCTCTCTGTCATGATCAAATCAACTGTCTCCCTTTGTCATTATTGTGTCAAAATGATATGAACAATATCTCAGTTGTCTTACAGCTGTTTCTCAATTGTCACGGTAATGGTTTACCATGTCTGCCGTTTTACAGAGTGGCATCAACAGTCTCCTAGCTGTCATGGTAAGGACACAGATGAGGACAGGAAATGGAAATCAAGGTCACCATGAGAGCAGGGCTGATCAGTGAGGGTGGGGATGATGAAGGTGATGCCAAGGAGTTCCGCTCTGGTCTGACATTATATGACAGCCCCTTACTCTGCGCTTACTTTTATAACATATCCTGCAATCAACAAATCTGCAGCGTTAGCTAGGAAACAAGAGCAACACTCTGCAAGAAGCATCCATTAGATGGATGAAACTTGACTGTGTGAGCCAACAGCAAACTCACCTCTAGCTAAAAAATCCCATGAAGTAAGTGGTCAAGTTCTGAAGGGATTGAACCCATGACCTAACCTTTCACTCAGCGATGCTGACCTTTGTGCCACAGTGGCTGGTTAGCACACACTAACCTAATCTTCTTTGTACACTGTGTGATTATACACCTGTCACCATGGATCTCCATGGCTGTCTTTGTCGACTTCCCACAGACTGCAGCCATGTTTCTTCAGCTCTTCTCTCCATTTCCTGTGCACTCATTTCTTATGGGAATAAAACAAAGAACAGCAAAAATCTTAAGCAGGTTTTGTATTCCATACGTCATTGATTCTTTCTCTCTCAATTCTCTTTCCTTTAAAGTCATTTGCGAGTTGTATTGATATACTTATGTGGAGAAAGTGACTGCCTGACCACTAAGACATAACGGGTGGTTCTGGCTGTGGTGGTAATCTAATTATTTGAGAAAGTCATTCATACCCGTGCTTGTCTGCAGTGCATCGGTAAGGTTGGCAGAGTTCTTGGCTTTGCTCCGAATGGTGATGCCATAGTGTCCTTTGGCAACAAGAAATACCGACTGAATCCTGCGGCTCTGAAGAAGGTAGGAACGGGGGATTTCTTGTCGGGGCTGATTGAATGAAAGATGGTCGTTATGTAAACCAAAGGTTTGGATGTAAGTGCGTGTGTGTGTGTGTGTGTGTGTGTGTGTGTGTGTGTGTGTGTGTGTGTGTGTGTGTATGAGCGAGTGATGTTAAAGTAGCAGATTAACTTTTTAATGTTATCAAGATCAACAGGTGAAAGATTAACCCATAGCATAATGGCCATAAAGACAATGAACTATCGGAGTTGCACCTTCTTGAGGGCATGACATACACTATAGAAAAGCCTTTCCTTTCACTAGCCTTAGACTTCCTTGAACTTACCCATTTATGGCTGGGTGGACATAGGCAGTTTCAGTCCAACCTTTGTCATCTCACATCTGAACATTCTAGGTATCTGACCACAAGCCCCACACCAGTATCACCTCTTATTTAATCAGGAACACGCACACACACACTTATTGTTGCTTTTTTTTTGTGGCAGAAGTGTATATTCATCAATATTGATGAGTGATTTTGATTGAGGTCATGACTTTTGATTTTGTTCCAGATCAGTGATGTATATGCGTTAGTGGTGTATGGCACCACCACTGTTAATTGGGTGGATAAATGTTGAAGATTTCGTTGATTGTGATTGATCAGGTGAGCAGTCTTGCTGTTGGAAGTCACGTCCGGATCCTTGATGATGAGGAGAAGGTGAAAATGCTTCAGGAGGGGACATGGTGGATACAACGAGAGAATGCGTCATGTAAGTGTCTAAATACCTAAATACTACTAGAGCAGGTGGAAACAATGTGAGAGTGCATTATGTAAGTATCTAAATACCTTAATACTACTAGAACAGGTGGTGGAATGCATTATGTAAGTATCTAAATACCAAAATACTACTAGCGCAGGTGGAAACAATGAGATAATGCATTATGTAAGTGTCTAAATACCTAAATACTACTAGAGCAGGCGGAATCAATGAGAGAATGCATTGTGTGAGTGTCTAAATACCTAAATACTACTAGAGCAGGTGGAAACAATTAGAGAATGCATTATGTAAGTATCTAAATACTACTAGAGCAGGTGGAAACAAAGAGAGAATGCATTTTGTAATTGTCTGCATACTTCTAGAGCAAGTGGATATACAACAAGAGAATGCATTTTTGTAAGTGTCTACATTCTACTAGAGTATAAAGAATGATGTTCCCCCTGCTTTAGACCCAAAAAGTAACACCGTTCTAACGAAATAAAAATTGGGGCAAAACAAGTGGGATACAATGAGAGAATGCATTTCGTAAATGTCTGAATACTACTAGAACATAAGGAATGATATTCCCCCTGCTTTGGACCACAAAAGTCACACAATTCAAGCAAAACAAAAATTTATGCAAAACACCCAAGCAGCATCCATCCTAAACTCAAGCATTGTCCAAGAGATTTGATTCTGGTTTGCATTTAAAAAGAAAGCAAAAATTTCCTCTTTGAGTGACCTTTTCTTGTCAGTGGAGTTTTTTTTTATGTTTTTAACTTGGAAAGCAGCATCCCTAGACTACCGTTTGCTCTTTGCTTTGTTCTTGGATTCACACTGTGAAACGAGTCGCTATGCTCACAAGCATGCTACTCGCACACAGCGTATATCAATGAATTCAAGTGGCAGTTCATTTCTTTTGTGTAGTACGCTGAATTAAAGGATAATGCTACAGAATTCATTACTTAAGACTGATGACAACTACAGAAAGTGTTCTGAAGTGTATATATTCAAAGAATAATACAGGAACAGGTGTTCTGTAAGTGTTTTTACCTCATAGATAATGCAATAACAGAAGGCTTGCTGCTAGTGTAAATACATGAAAGATGATACAAGGATGTAATGCATTTGGTAAGTCTGCATGCTGAAAGAATGGCACAACAACAGAATGAGTTCTGTAAATGTATGCACTGGAAAAAATAGAACATATTTTGAAAGTACAAAATCAGAATAAAAGCCTTTATACTTTAAATAATGACACAACAGAAAACATTCAATAAGTGTTTGTCATGCTTTATCTGATAGGACAATGGAAAACATTCTCTAAGCACCCTTACTTTAAATGAAAGCATTCTGTTAGTGTTCATACTTTAAATGACACAAGAGAATGAGTTCTGGAAATGTATCCACTTAGAGGATTATATTTAATGGCACAATGCATTTTGAAAGTATACACTGTGAAAGGATGAAATGACTTCAGATTTTATTCCGCAAGCATGTCTACTTAAAGGAAATACCTGAACAGTGCTGCATCACTCCAGCATGTGCCAAGGAAGTGTTCATCCCTTGTCAACACTTTGACCTCCCGCTTTCCACACACCCCTGAGTGGACCTACAACCTACAACCTCAAAGTCCTGGATTTGCTCCAACCTGTTGAAGACCCTGACTGATTTTCTTTCGTCTTCTGGCACTGACAGCTGTTCACGGACCCCTAAGGTTACACAAAGACAGGAATCTGTCTGCAGCAGACGATGCTAGGGGAACCCTTGTGACTACCCCCTTTTCTCTCAGACAGTCACAACAGGGAGCAGACCAGCAAGGGTTTTTTTTTTTTATAGGAGTTGACCATTAAAATAATGTACTTGGGAATGCAGCAAATGTGATAGCGCACTTGCGGGATGTCCCTTAGAAACCAACCATGGAGTCTGAGCCACTTCACCACCCTCAAGTGAACCAGCCACATCAACCACCAAAGCAGCTAGACAGCATGACCCAAGATCACATGCAGATGTACACACTTCACACCCATCTTTCTCTCCCCTTGCACCCGCCTTCCCCCCCCCCCCACCCCCCCCCCCCCCCTCCTCACTATAACCTCACACAGGTGGCTCCGGTCTAGGATCATCAGATCCTTTAAGAGCTGCAGGGTTTTCAGGATGTTGGTCCCTCCATTTACATACATTTCTGATTCAGTTGCCATTGCAAACTCAATTTAAAGGCCTGGACTGCAATTAAGAAAACACAGAATAAAAACCCAACAACAGTGCACGCCAAAGAAAAAAAAACAACACACAGTAGAAATAATGATGGGAAAAAAAAAATCGAATACAGTGACAATGCAGATCCAGCATTCTGGAGGAAACGGTACAAGGGAGGTAAGCATGAAAACATGGTCCTACCTGAAAACAATTGGACTTGTCAAAGGATATGCACCACACTCTGTTCTGAGTTATCTGGTAAGATGTGGTGGCTGTCTTATTAAGAGCTGCCACAGACAGTCATCTGAAATGAGTTAAGTATATTTCTTTACTGGATGATTGTTTATTGTTTTCATGACAGTGGGATTGTAGGGATGCCATGACAGATGGTTGACCAGTCAGAGATCTTTACAACCCTCTGTCCTGAATCATGTGTGACATTGTAGAGGTAATCTTCTTCTGATTCTTTCTCTCTCCTTCTGTCCTTTTCCTTTACTGTTCCTTATCCTCCATCACCTTTTCTTACTTTGCGGTTGTCAAGGTTTTCATTTCCTCCTTCTCTCCATGGGCACCCCCCCCCCCCCTCCCTTTTTTTTCATTTTTATTTTACATTTGTTAACACAAAACTAAATAGAAGTCTTGTCTGTCTTTCAGTGCCTGGGCAAGGTGGGGAAGGTGATGAAGATAGACAGTGATGGGGACATTGTGGTTCAGTTTGGTGACCGTAACTGGGTTTTGCACCTGCTTGCTGTGTTGCTGCCCCTGATGCTGAGATCGATCATATTTCTTCACACGATGATGGAGGGGATGCAGTAAAAGTCAAGCTTGGTTAGTACTACTTTTTGTTGTTTCAAAATGGTTGATTTCCGTTTGGTTTTATCATTGAAAATGTGCTGGCAATGTCTAATGTTGATTTAAAGTTGAGAAATCATTTTCATAAAGCATGTTCTGGTCTAAGAATTGTCCTGTCAGTTTTACTCAGTCAGGATTATCTTCATTATTATTACCATCATTGTCATCAACTATTGGACTTCCAACTGGTTTTTCATGATCATCATCATCCTGGTAATTGTAATTGTCATTTTTTTTGGAACAACTGATATTGCAATCACCTTTATCATTCTCTGCTGTCTTCAAAAATCATCACTGTTAAATTGATTGTTTTCTTTTGTGTTGTATTTTTCATCATTATAATAGATCTGTTTAGAATTCAGGCTGCTCTTCCCACAGAGACAGTGTTCATCTTCATGATTGTGCGTGATTCAGAAAAAAAAAAAAATTCCCCATGGCTTCCACTTTCGTATTTTCGGGCAAAATTTGAAGATGAAAATCCATTTGAAAAAAAAAAGTATTGAAAGAAAACATCAGTGCAAAAGAGAAAAGTGGCAGTGGAATGTGCAGAGCACTGGTTGCATTTTTTTGGTATCCTGGCAGACGACGTCAATACAACAAAATCTAGTTCAAACTTCTTCAAGAGAGCAGGCAGTCACCATTTTGTTTAGCAGATTGAAGGGGAAGTAATATAATACTCTGATATTGTTTGTCAGCAAGACGCTGTGAAAGTGAAAGAAACTGACAAAGACTGTACAAACAAATGGAGCTGGTTGAGGATGTTCCACCAAACTGTGGACAATGTCATGCACAGCGCTCAAAGCTGTGTCACAGAACACACCATTCTCAAAGCAAGTTTCAAATTTTTGTCCAAGGAGGGAGTGTGTGTGTTGGGGGTGAAAAGGGAGGAGAGGACGATGGAGGCATGCCCATTGGATTTTCCTTTGAATTTTAGGATTTTTTTTTTTTTTTCTTCTGTGAAAACCTTGATTTTCGTTGATTGATCATAATAGAGGTGGATTTTCCCACAGAATCATTCAAGGGATAACTAGTCTTTTGCTGTAAGCTTTTTTTGTATTTGCAAAAAAAAAAAAAAAAAAAAAAAGTGAACATGTATTGAGTGCTTACTGCACAAGGGATCTCATCCTCTACAGTTTGATCTAACGGAAAGGGGAAGATTAAGACACCTGCTGCATTCCAGACTTGAACCACGGAATTGAGATTCTCGTGCTTCCTAGGCAAATACACTGTCCTTAAGGCCACCATGCAATATGTTATTGGGTCACTCTGACAGGTATCTTTATCATCATCATCATCACTTTGATCCTTATTACCTTTGCTGTTGTTCTGGCAGGAGACAACGACTCCTCAGGTGACCTGTTAGGTCTACTGGTGGCACTAGCGCAGATGACGGGTGGTGGGGTGGCATCAGAAGGTTTGTTTCCTCAAGGCCATCGCCGAGAGAGAGGAGGACAGGGCACTTGGCATGTTGCGGAGGGAACCTAAACTGGTATGTACTGAAATGTTACTGTTACTGCTACTACAGCTGCTGCTACTACCACTACTGATGATGATTAGATTGATGATGATAATAGTAATCATCATCTTCATATTCTTGTAGACTGTATAGTAATGATGATAATGATGTTGATCATTGTCATTATCAATGCAATACAGACTATCCATTGATATCAAACCAATTTTTTTTTTTGCACAGCAGAAAATACAAAGATACATGGACTGCTTGACTTAATTTTTTTTTTTTACTTTGGAAGTTGCATATAACAAAAGTGTAATGCATTGATTATATGCATGCAGATATGACACACATTTTTTGCATGTTAAGCTGCTTGGATGCTTATTATTATTTACATGTGCTCATATGTGAATGTATGGATGCATGCAAACAGGCAGGCAAACAGACATGTATACATACATACACACAGACATACATATGTGATACATACATACATATATACATACATACATATGTGATACATACACACATATTTCAGGGATTCACACCACATACAAATAAAGATATGTAAGTACTGAAATAGGAAACCACAAAAGCAAAAGGATTTGAACATGTAAAAAAAAAAAAAAAATCAAACGATGTAAATATGTATTGACTTTTACAGCAAGGAGTCTTGTTACAGTTGATTTCAGTTGAAGAACTGAAATGGACGATCACCTGGTAGATAGAATGTATATGCGGGAAAACATTTACTTCTGTCGAGAGTGCTTTCCCTTAATATATCTCTGTTCATTCATCAGCCAGTCAGCAAGGGCTTTACATCTTGTTCATCAGAAGCAAAACGCACATTGGTTCTTCTAATAATTTTTGTTCAGAGTGGGGCCGAAAGGTGAAGAAATGAATGCCGGTCAGACAGACGCGGCAAAAAGCTGCAAAATAATCAAAACGAGGCTGAATATTTTGTTGACATTCAGGTTTTCTCTGTGCACAGCAACCAGAAAGCTTGCCTTAGAAAGACTGACAAAACTACCGGTTTGTCTCAATGTCCACAGAGAAGATCAGCAACTGGTTTTTCCTCAGTGAGACTTTCACTTTCAGTGGCCGTCACAGCACTCCACGAACTTGATGTGTTGTGCAAAATTTGCACGGATTGTCAAGTTTGTTCTGTTTTTACCATGGTAGGATCAGGAAACTGTCAGTGACTGGCACTTGGTCACCATATGATATCCCGAGTAACACCAGTTTTCTCTTTGTGTCAAAACTGATTGTCAGCTAACTTGTCATGCCTGTTGTGATTGTCGGTTAACTTGTCATGCTGCTGTGATTGTCAGTTAACTTGTCATGCCTGTTGTGATTGTCAGTTAACTTGTCATGCCTGTTGTGATTGTCAGTTAACTTTTCATGCCCGTTGTGATTGTCAGTTAACTTATCATGCCCGTTGTCAGTGAAGTATCAAGTTCCATGTTGCAGACCAAGGTCAATACAACCCAGTTCACACACACACACACACACACACACACACACACACACACACACACACACACACACACACACACACACACACACTCTCACACACTCACACACACACAAACATGAGCTCACATGAACACACACACACACACACACACACACACACACACACACACACACACACACACACACACACACCAAAACAAAACAAAACAAACAAAACAAAACACCCCCCGCCCCCAGCCAAGAAAAAATTGTTTACGATAAGCATTGAAACACAGAGCACACATGTATAAAATCATAATAAAATCTCATTGATGAAAGTTGCTTTTTTTTTTTTTTTTAGATAAAACATAGCAGAATCCTTCACATATGGAAGCCCTCCTGGATTTTTCTTTGTAAGGGGTATAAAACCCCTCTGAAATTTTAACTTAGGGGTATGAAAACCCTTCCATGTTTTAAAATTCATACTCTTTATGAATTAGTATGCATACACACACAAAAACACACACACACACACACACACACACACACACACACACACACACACACACACACACACACACACACCTACACACACACACTCACTCACTCACTCACACACTCACACACACTCACTCACTTGCACAGATGTCTGTGGATAGGTATAGATATATTTCTTGGTCGTTTTATTTTCTTTTTTTATAAATAAGTACGTATCAAAATGATTCATTTTCTAACAAAATAACAACAACAGTGATTTGTATTTATAAAGCACCCTCCAGATCTCCAGATTATATTTCAAGCATCAAGAGGACCAGCCATTTCAAAATGGAGAGGGGAGATGCGTGTTGAAAAAGCAGGAGGTCATAGTTGAAGTGACATCGAGGGTTGGAGAAAAAACATGTTGTTGAACTTGCAAAAGAGGCACTGGCAATGTTTCAAACTTTTGTCTTGGTTTGCAGGCAAAGAGCGGCACGATGAGCTAACGGCGCTGCATGTTGCTGCCAATCGAGGTCTGATGCGCATTACAGCTGCTCTGGTAGAGGCTGGGGCTGACCTCAACAAGAGAGATAAAGATGGAGACACTCCCCTCATGGCAGCACTAGCTGGAGGGTAAGACTCGCGGCTGGCTCCTGCCCAGAGTCAAGGGTGCTGTGGGATCAAATGGAACACTCACAGTTTGGAAACTGACAATTCTTTTTTTCAGTCGTGACCGATTCTTACCCAGAGTTGAGTTTGCTATGGGCCCATTTGGGAAGACTGGGATCACGCAGTCAGGTTTCATCCACTTAAACAGACGCATCTTTGAGAATGTTGCTCAAATTTTCTGACTAACACCGCAGGTGTCTGCATCTCTTGGGCCTGGTTGATGCAGGATATGCTATGCTATGAAAGTAAGCACAGAGTATATCCCTGTCATGCAGTCTCAGATCAGAATGGAAATCCACAGTATCATCTTCATCATTCCTAACCTCATCAATCAGCATTGAGAAAAAAAAAAATCTGAAATTCAGTGGCCCTTCATGCCCTGCTGTCATAGTGACTTCAGTTTCGATTGCCTCTCCACATCTTTGGCTTTTTTTTTTCTATCCTGTTGGGGTCAGTGATGTTAGAGAATTGATGGGGACTGTTGTTGGACATGTATTGTCACCCTTTGGAGTGAGAGCTCACTCACGCCAGCTCTGCAACTAAGCAATTATTGTCATCAGTAGTGGGTCTAGTTGGTGGTGGTGTCCTGTTTATGCTGAATAAGAACAGGCACCACTGAACACCACCAAAGTGACTTGGCAGCTGGTGTGTTGCCCTCATGACGATTTGATATTGGATTGCTCATGAGGATTGCTGGTGCCAGGGGCTCTGCTGGACAAGCATGGTGTGGCTGTGGACAAGAGGTCAGAATAAGCAGTGTGGGTGCAATGCCACTGAGGTAGTGCTGGTAATGGAACAACAAAAAACAAACAAACAAACAAGGAATAGCAAAACAAACAAACAAACAAACGAAAAAACCCTGACAATTAGAGGGTGGGCAGAAATGTGCTGACAAATGAGAGCACAGTCCTGACATTTGACAAATGGAAGTATCTCATCGATCTCCATTTGTTATTGTTGTCTTTCGACTGATTCGTACTGACCTTGGCTAAGGCTATCTATATCATGAGTAAAGAAAGTAGAAAGCAGAGTCACTACTTCAGCTGCACTCATGTGAATTTTTTGGCTGGTAAAGCTGCTTTCAGTAAGTCAGAACTGTTATGGCTTAAGAATGCCAATACAGCCTCTAAACCTTGCTGTCAGAGTGACCTGGTGATGCAGGCTTGGTGGCGGCTCTCTGGCTAAGTGCTTCTTTGTCTCTGATGCTGCATGGGGTAGGCGACAGCTGGAAGAGTCGTGCATGTAGATATTCTCACCACCACTTACATCTGCCATGTTGGAGCTAAGCCTCAGCACAGGTGCTGTGATGAGTCAGTTCCATACCTGTAGTGATGTCTGTATGTACGTTAGTTTAATGTCCATATTATGTATGTTAGTTTGCCTGTTAGTCATTACAGGAGTATGGCCAACAGTACCCATTGCAACAGCCCTAAAGATAGTTCTGTCACCACCTGTCAACATTAACAAACAGTCTTTCCCAGTTGGTGGGAAAGCCCCTTCTTTGCCTTTGCTAGCCACCGCTTGCATGCTATCATCTCCTCACTTCTATCCTGACTCTCTTTTTGTGAAGACATAGTTATTTCTCCAGGCTCTGTACAATCTAGTATTTAGTGAATAACCTCTTTTATAGTCCAGCCATTGCTCTCTCTGGATATAATAAGTGAAAGAACCCACAGCGACATAAACAACATTACTACAGTACCTTGTCAATAGTATCATGTGTATGTTTTTGTGGATCATAAAGGATGCCTACAGCCTAATGGCTAGCTTGGGTGCATGAACTGTGTGCATGTATATGAGTGTACATGAGAACTAGATACCCAAAGTCTGCATTGTATGTGTCTTGCCATGACTTATTCCAAGGTCTTTCTACCCGGGTAGCATGGAAGTGGGCAGTTCCAGAAGCACACTCAAAAAACAAAAGTTGTAAAATATCAAAATGAAGAAACTAGTCATGGCATCTTGTCAGAATCTCGCTCATGCAACGTTAACACACTGCCAGACAAATAGAAGAGAGTTCCCCCCTTACACTCTTTAGTTGAAATGCTTTTGACTGTGGGTCATGGCATTTTTTACTGCACACATGTTTTCAAGACAAAATATTGACCACACTCTTACAGACTTGCATTAGTATTTTTCTTAGGCGATTTGGTCTCAGACATTGCCATCAAGAGTCATTAGTGAACAAAATGCCCCCTGTCTTCACAGATCCATAAAGCACTTTTTATTCCTTGGTTTGGCATCAACAATGAAACAAAAGTATGTAATAACTATTCCCATGACCTCATGTTGAATTAACAGATATGTTCTGTATGCATTCCTATCTCAGTTTAGAAAAAAAAAAGTAATCTGTTTGTCCATAGTCTGACTTGGAAAAAGTTCCTGAAAAGAAAGCTGAACAAGAATTAATCCTGTTCTTGAAGTCAGTTCATAAAGTCTTCCATTATATATCTTTTTGAACTCATTCCATTTCTTTTCACCGTCCCTAACAGGAAGTTTGCAATGCCTGTCATAGACCAGTTGTGACTTGTACTTTACATTCAACAAGGTCACCACCTGTGTCATTCCAAACTATGAGGCATGCACTCTCACAGCACCTCCGCATATGATGCCGCTGACCAGTCTGTCCTCCAAGATGGCTGATCATCCTCCAGGTGATGAACCAGTCGCCTCACTTTTTTCATTGGCTTCAGTCAGTTTCGTTCATCTTACACCCGCTGCATGGTTTCCGCGACTAGGTGGGCTAAGGCACATGAGGGTAAACAAGACTCAAAAATCCATCTCTCTTCAAAGGTTTGCATGAGTCATTTATGGTTTCTGTTGACACACTCTTTTTTATATGCTAGCACCTATCAGAACTTGGGGGCACAGTTGTGGACACATCTGGACCTTGTTGCTTATGGCAGGACAGAGAGCTGCAAAGATCTCTGCCTGTCAAAGCATTCATCTCAGCACCCATGAAACCTACGGTTACTGGACATTGATGTTGACGATGATAATCTGTGCTAATCGATCATGGAGTATGAGTGGCTGACTGCATATCACTTGTCTTCACGTTCAGTGTCAGCGCTGTGTCTGTCGTCAGGTGTGACCAGGTCTCTCTGTATCTGGTGAAGAAAGGGTGTGAGCTGAACGCTACAAACAAAAAAACGGCCAGACTGCCAGTCACAAAGCTGCAATCAGCGGCTTTACCCATGTGCTGCAGGCGCTCTTGACCGGTGGAGCCGACTTCAACATCCAGGTAGGTCAGGCCTTTTTATGGAGACTGATGACATGGTTGTGTACGATGTGGAAAGTCGATCGCTGCTTGCCTAAGTCTAGGAGAGTGAAAACCATTTCATTTTCACTTGGAGTAATATTGATCACAGTGTAACGATGACATGAGTGTGCATGATATGGAAAGTCGATTGCTTCTTGCCTAAGTCTAAGGGAGGAAAACCACTTCATTTTCAGTTGGTGTAACATTGATCACAGTGTATACAAATACTCATGTTCAGTGGAGCCATTTTTGTCTTATGATTGATGGAGATGTTTTAGCTTTGTTATTTGACTAAAGTTTTTAAAAGGTGAGATCAACCGCAAGAGGAGTCACAGCTGTGGAATTATGTTGCTGAAGATCAGTTATGCCTGATATGGTACAGCGCACACAAGACACCACCTGCGAAATGCTACGCTGTTGGTGATTATTGCTTACTTTTAATGTTAGACTAAATGAGTGTCCCTTCAAGAGTGGAGGTACTGCGCTACACTACACTGCGCTGCACAGCGCTGCACTACACCACATGAACTCCTGTTCACTAATCTGCATTTCACTATACTGTGCTCTACTTTGCTACATAGCACCACTCCATGAGACTCTACACTTGGCTACCATGCTTCACTATGCTGCGCTATGCTATACTATGCTTTACTCCACTCCACTCCACTCCACTCCACTCCACTACACTACACTACACTACACTCTGTTATACTGCACAGCACAGCACAGCCATATACAACATTACACTATGCTACATTATGCTACACTACACTACACTGCTTTGCACTGCAACACAGTACACAGCAATGCACTACACTACACTACACTACACTGCATAGCACTCCACTCCACTCCACCGCAGCACTCCACTCCGCTCCGCTCCGCTCCACTCCACTCCACTCCACTCCACTCCACTCCACTCCACTCCACTGCACTGCACTGCACTGCACTGCACTGCACTGCACTGCACTGCACTGCACTCCACTCCACTCCACTCCACTCCACTCCACTCCACTCCACACCACTCACTGCACTGCACTGCACTGCACTGCACACCACTCCACCACACTCCACTCCACTCCACCCCACCTCACCACTCACACTCCACTCCACTCCACTCCACTCCACTCCACTCCACTGCACTGCACTGCACTCCACTCCACCCACTGCACTCCACACAACTCCACTCTGCAGCACTCCACTCCACTCCACTCCACTCCACTACATTGCACTCCACTGCACTCCACTCCACTCCACTGCACTGCACTGCACTCCACTCCACTACATTGCACTCCACTCCACTCTGCAGCACTCCACTCCACTCCACTCCACTCCACTCCACTACATTGCACTCCACTCCACTCTGCAGCACTCCACTCCACTCCACTCCACTACATTGCACTCCACTCCACTCTGCAGCACTCCACTCCACTCCACTCCACTACATTGCACTCCACTCCACTCTGCAGCACTCCACTCCACTCCACTCCACTACATTGCACTCCACTCCACTCTGCAGCACTCCACTCCACTCCACTCCACTCCACTACATTGCACTCCATTCCACTCTGCAGCACTCCACTCCACTACACTGCACTACACTACACTCCGCTCCACTCCACTCCACTCCACTCCACTCCACTCCACTCCACTCCACTCCACTCCAGTGCACTCCACTCCACTCCACTCCACTCCACTCCACTCCACTCCACTCCACTCCACTCCACCACTGCACTCCACTCCACTCCACTCCACTCCACTCCACTCCACTCCACTCCACTCCACTCCACTCACTCCACTCCACTCCACTCCACTCCACTCCACTCCACTATGCTATGCTACACTGCACTATAACACAGTACACTGCACTGCACTGCACTGCACTATAACACTGTACACTACACTACACTACACTACACTACACTACACTACACTACACTACACTACACTACACTACACTACACTACACTGTAACACAGTACACACACTACACTACACTACACTACACTACACTACACTACACTACACTACACTACACTACACTACAATATGATACAACACACTACGCTGCACTGGAGTACACAGCCCTACACTATACTACACTACATTGTACTACACTATAGTACACTACAACACACTGAACTGCACTGCATTGCACTACACTACACTATATTACACTACACCACACAACACACCACTCTGTACTACACTACACTACACTACTCAATACTGCTCTGCACCACACTGCACTACACCACACTGCACTTCACCATACTGCACTACACTACACTACACTACACTACACTACACTACACTACACTACACTACACTACACTACATACATTTCACAACCCTATTGCTGAGGTTGCCTCCTACTGTTTCTGTTCCAGTAGATGACTTGGATCAGTCTGGGAGATATAGAATACTACGTTCCCTTGACAAAAAAAAAAGAAGAAACAAAAAAAATTTTTGAAGGCGAAAATTACAAAAAAAATTTTTGCATTGTGTGACAGGATGGAACTGGCGACACAGCACTGCATGACTGCATTACCAAGAGCAGGATAGATGCTGCTGAGGTTATCCTGTCCTGGTCTGGCCTGGACCTCCGGCGGGCCAACAGGAAAGGGCATCCTCCACTTCATTTTGCCTGCATGAAGGACCAGCCCGGGTGAGTCTGGGTCATGTCGCTGGGTGAGTCTGGGTCATGTCGCCGGGGTGAGTCTGGGTCATGTCGCTGGGTGAGTCTGGGTCATGTCGCTGGGTGAGTCTGGGTCATGTCGCCGGGGTGAGTCTGGGTCATGTCGCCGGGGTGAGTCTGGGTCATGTCGCTGGGTGAGTCTGGGTCATGTCACTGGGTGAGTCTGTGTCATGTTGTTGGGTGAGTCTGTGTCATGTCACTGGGGTGAGTCTGGATCATGTCATGGGGGT
>JADBJO010003313.1:0-85000 GCA_016801955.1 Conus betulinus | reverse complement strand
TTTAAAAATGGATGTTTAAGAAGAAAAAAAAAAAAGAGATGTGCATGTACGCTCACTCAGCACAGACAGACACACACGCATGCACGCATGCACGCACGCACGCGCACACACACACACACACACACACACACACACACACACACACACACACACACACACACACACACACACACACACACACACACACACACACACACACACACACACACACACACACGCACCCCACCCACACACATGACTAAAGAAAACATTGATTTGCTTTTAATGAGTAAAAAAACACTATATGATTTATACAATGGGGCCAGGCTGTTCTTAGGGGTCTTGTGCAGTCTTTTTTATTTCATGTGTAGAGAAGTTATAAATAATCAATATTAGCTTAGCGCACATTTTAGAGACTCATTCACAGTGCTTCACAAGACTGTATTGAGACCAGCTCCCATTGAACCATTTATTTGTGCAAACAAAATATACATGCAGTCATATCTCTAACCATACACATTCAAACAACACATAATCATCGAAGCTTTACTGTTCTATTTCTCACAGAGGAGATGTGTTTTTCAGTCAGAAGTAGAACCAGAGATGATGGCAAAGTAGAGGGAAGAATTTCTTCAGTTGATCCTGCCAGAGATCAGCACTAAATGCAGAGGTGTAGTCACGTGTTCAAACCAGGAATTAACTAAAACTGAAGGCAGATCAGCCTGCTCTTTACTTGTAATGAATAGCCTGTTGTGTATTGGAGTCATTCTCTGCAGTCTTTGAATGTTCTGGGGGCTTAAGTTCAACACTGGTGAACTATAAAGCCAGCTCAGAAAATGAAAAACAAACAAAGAAAAGACAAATTGTTTGCAAATGATTAAAAAAAAAGTTTCGGAGAGGGAATGTAACTCTAATTTGTGCCCATAACGGCTTAACATATCCGTGACTGACTATGTGTATAGTTATAATCAGCCAGCAATACACATGCACGAACTATGAGTATACATGTAGCAGTCGTACAAAACTTGTGTTTACTTTAACCTTAGACACTTTTAGTGGCAGTTGAGTTGCTCCCTTGTTTGGTTAGTACTGTTTGGGAATGTGAATATTGAAAAGGTGATTTTTTTTTTAGCCATTTTGAAACGAAAGTGGATCAAAAACATCTGATGTCGATAGAATAAATTGTTTATCGGCTGAATCTTGATGAGCCTGCCAAGAGGGTTTCTGATGATGATTTTATTTGCCTCAAGACAGTGATACTGGAGGTGAAAGTGATGAAGAAGGTCATGTAGAAACAGCGTCAGTCTCAGATTTTTTTTCACTAGCCAGTACAAGTGGACAGACTGACTGTGATTTGAATTTTATAGATTATGAATTGTAAATACCACAGATAAACACGACATCCATCGTGCATCAGATACACCACATTTAGTGTTGATTGCACTATATTTTAGGCTCCTAGACAGGTTTGTTGGCAGCTACTGTTTTTACTGGAAGTTTCTTGGAGGCAGGCTCAGGTTTGCAGAAAGATCAGGCAGAGGCAGTGCCTGTTCCAATAGTGTTAAGTGGGTAGGGACTGAAGTTGAGTGTGCTGTGTACAGGTGCTGATGTGAAAGCTCGAGATGGAATGGGAAATACCCCACTGCATGTCACACTTGCTGGCTTGTTAGCGGGCTCAACTGAAGTTGGTAGGGTAGGTATCACTGTACAATTATGTGTGTGCGTGTATGTGTGTGTGTGTGTGTGTGTGTGTGTGTGTGTGTGTGTGTGTATGTATGCATGTGTACACATGTGTTTGAGTTTGAGTGTGTATGGGTGTGTGTGTGTGTATGTGTGTGTGTCTCTGTGTGTGTGTGCATATGTGTGTGTGTGGTGTGTGTGTGTGTGTGTGTGTGTGTATGTACGTATGCATGTATGTGTGTGTGTGTGTGTACATGTGCATCTCTGTGTGTGTGTGTGTATGTGTATGTATGCGTGTGCATGCATGCACACGTGTATGTTTGTGTGTATGTTTTTGCTTGTAAATATATGTGTGTCTAAGTATAAGATAATCATATCATTATCATCATCATCATCATCATAAGCATCATCACTTCTAGCGCTGATTTGGTATTTACATTCTCATTTTCATCATACACAATCAACATGATTAAATTTTACCAGGCCTTGAATCCCTTCAGTCAAGTGACAGGTGTGATTCAGTCCATCACCATTTCACAGATACTGATGCTGCTGGGCAGACGGACAAAGTGAAGGAGCAGGTACGGACGCAGCTGGCCTGTTTCCTGGTGCAGCGAGGGGCTGACCCCATGGCCAGAAACAATGACGGGGTACAGGCGCTCGACGCCTGCCCTTCCTCTCACGAGAGGGTCAAGGAGGCAGTCAAGAGATTTATGGCCAACAAGTAGGTGCCTTTTGATTGGAGGTGTGAAAGGCGTGCATGCACATGCGTGCAGAGACATAGATGAACAGAGAAAATGTCTGAAGCATGCACAGATATGCACAGTGATGTGTCAAGGGACTCGTGCTGGTAGTTGTGTGCATACCTGCATATATCTGTATGTGGACATATATTTAGTTGATGTATATACATGCATGCATACACACACACACTCTCACACACTATTGCACATGCACATGCACGCGCTTATGCGCACACAAATCCATACATACATAATATGCATACGCGCACACACACACACACACACACACACACACACACACACACACACACACACACACACACACACACACACACACACACACACACACACACACACACACACACACACACACACACACACACACACACACACACACACACACACACACACCACACACACACACACACACACACACACACACACACACACACACACACACACACACACACACACACACACACACACACACACACACACACACACACACACACACACACACACACACACACACACACACACACACACACACACACACACACACACACACACACACACACACACACACACACACACACACACATACATGCATCCAAGCACAACACACAAGCACACATACACATGCATATGAGCATTTGCGCACTCACATACACATGTGCATGCATGCATGCATGCACGCACAATCACACACACACACACACACACACACACACACACACACACACACACATGCATGCACAACACACAAAACACATGCACACACACATACAAGTGTGTGTGCACACACACACTTGCATGCATGCACACGCATGCAGACACACACACACATGCATGCACTCACACACACACACACACACACACACACACACACACACACACACACACACACACACACACAAGCACACATGCATACACGCATATTTAGGTGCCTATGCTGATGCATACACATGATGAGGAAAGCCTCCTGTCACAGACCATTTCACCACCATTCATTGTGTGGGCCAATACTTGTCCATATCTGCTAATTTGGGGGTGGGCATTTGCCTAGATGGCAAGCTCAGTTCTGCTTCTTATGCTCATGACCACATGATGAATCACACTATTTTTTTTTTGTTCACTGTATAGCAAAGATGACACTCAGTTCTCAGCCCTTATACCAACAACATCATTCATGATTCCACATGCACTCAGATGACTGCAGTGAGATCATGGCAGAATTTTTGCAAATGATGGAGACCACAAATGTCGTAATACTGGGGTGGAAGGAAGGTGGTAAGGGGGAGAGGGACGTCAAGGAGGGGGGGGGGGGGGGGGATGCATATGTCATGACCCATGTCCACCATCACCCAGCCCCCATGCCCACATCATGATATGTCTCTCCTGCCCACCCCCATGTGCAAACGCCGTCATGGATCCCCCATGACCGGTCGCAGCGACAAACCATGATACATTCCCCTATCCTGACGTAGGCAACTAACCAGGACACACTTTAAGCTGACTATATCAGAAAAAAAAAAAAATGAACGTGAAAGGTGTAACAACATTATTGTCTGAAAGGAAATCTTAAATGAAGCAGGGAACAGTAAAAAAAAAAAAAAATTAAAGAACAAGTTGGGTAACTCTTGCTCCCTCGACCATAACTCCAAACGAATGCTGCTGTTAAAGACATCCCCAAAACACAGGGATGTTCCAAGCTTGCCCATATACCCTGTACCCCACAGGTAAGCTTGGAACATCCTTACTTGGGGACGTCTCCTTGTTTGTTCTGTGTTCTCTCCCTTGTCATTTCTGCTAGGCGATTGGGTGTCATAAGCAGCATTCATTTGGAGTTATGGGTGACTATTCATTTCATCAAAGGAGCAAGAGTTACCCTACTTGTTCTTTAATAATGTCATTGTCTGTTTAGGTCATGCCGGCCTTTGTTGCCCTCATTCAGGCTGGCAGAAAGAATCTCTGGTCATTTCACAGAGTACATCTTCAGTCATTTCACCAGTTGTGATATAACATAACCAGTCCAAAAAAAAAAAAAAGAGAAGAAGAAAAAGAAACGTGAAGTAAATGCATGCAAATTCAGTGTATTTTAGAGGGGAGGGGGAGGTGGTGGTGATGATGACAGTATGGATGGGAAATAAAAAAGAGCCTTATGATAGATCCAGCAAGATGTTCAGTGAAATCCAGCAAGATGGTATATGCATCATGTGTCCAACAGCGTTAAGTTTCTGTCAGGCAGCCATACTTGGGGGCTCTGCAGACTGAATGTGTAGCCTGCAATATTGCACATGGACAACAAGACCTTCAGTTAAATGTATCTTGTTTTGACATGAGTGTATATGCCCTGTTGAAGGATTAGACATTAGTGGGTGTACCCATACCCTTTTGAAAAATCAGACAGAAGAAGATGTTTTGGATTTTTTTTGTTTGTTTGTTGTTGCCATCTCATCTTCCATTCCTTCTAAACGCCATTGATTATGGCCCCATCACACAAAACACGCTCAGAGGGTCCTCTTGCAGCCCTAGTGCTGTAGTCCATGAGGAGTGGTCATTATCAGGTTGTGATCAGGCAACCCACCAGAGGAGACACAGCACGACTGCCAGGTCCCTTTGGGGCATTTGATAGTGCTTGCCCTGATCCAAGATAGGCAGGACACCACACACTCACGACTGCCAGGTCCCTTTGGGGCATTTGATAGTGCTTGTCCTGATCCAAGATAGGCAGGACACCACACACTCACGACTGCCAGGTCCCTTGGGGCATTTGATAGTGCTTGTCCTGATCCAAGATAGGCAGGACACCACACACTCACAACTGCCAGGTCCCTTTGGGGCATTTTATGGTGCTTGTCCTGATCCAAGATAGGCAGGACACCACACACACTCACGACTGCCAGGTCCCTTTGGGGCATTTGATAGTGCTTGTCCTGATCCAAGATAGCAGGACACCACACACTCACACCTGCCAGGTCCCTTTGGGGCATTTGATGGTGCTTGTCCTGATCCAAGATAGGCAGGACACCACATGCTAAGTCCTGTACCAATGGCCACAATTGCATTCTTGTTGAGGGATTAAGCATCCCCCTTCAGAAGGTACTGCTATGTCTATCCAATGACAGTTCCCACAGACTTGTCAGTGCCACCAGCACAAACAACCACTGGGCATGGACTTTGAGAGCAGATGAAAACTGAGGTCACCATGAGGTCAAGGCATGAAGAGCCAAGTAATTTTGAGACATTGTCTTGAAATGGTGATCAATGAGGATCAGGATGATGGATACTTTGGTGTTAACTTCTGGCCTAAGGCTACTTGATAGGGCTGCACTCTACATTTCCTCTCATATATTCTAGCACCAGTCAGACCTAGAAGAAATATACACCTGCAGTGTTGGACAAGAAGTTTGTGCAAGAGTGTCAGAGAAGCATTCATCAAGTGGATGAAACTCTCTGAGTGGTTAGTAGTGCGGACTCCTGGCTGGGAGGTCAAGGGTTTGATTCCCATCAGAGCCGTTCAAGTGTGGGACTTTGTCTGTCCCAACCAGCTCCTACCCAGAGTAGAGAGTGTACTAGGGGCTCAACTGGGAAGATGGGACCATACAGTCAAGTTTCATTCACCTAATGGACGTATCACAAATTTTGTGACCAACACTGCAGGTATCTGTATCTCTTGGGCTTGGCTGACACCAGGACAGATGATTAAAGGAAGCTAGTGCACAGCCCCATCATGCTGTGTCAGACTAGAATGGAAATCTGTAGCATCATCCTCATCCTCATTGAAAAGCAGCGACAGAAAAGTCTCAAATTCATGCCCTACTCTCATGGTTACCACAGTTTTGATTTCCTCCCCACACCGAAGCCCTTGGTGAGTTTCCTCTGGGGGCACTGGAATTGGTAAGTTTTTTGGGTACTGTTGCTGGACAGAATTGGTGGTGCTCTCTGGAGGGAGAGCTCACTCACACTGGCTGGATGTCTGAGCAATGACTGTCATAATTAGGAAGCTTGGTACGAAGTGTCCTGCATATGTTGGATCATGACAGGCACCTCTGAAGACCACCACAGTGACTTGACACCAGTGCAGGGTCTCCTCTGGTGGGGTGCCTCAGGGTGACTGGACACTGACTGCTCCCTGTGGATTGATGATGCCAAGGCTGTGGCAGGACAAGATGAGTTGTGGCTGTGGATGGGGGAACCGGAATGACCAGCGCTGGTGCAATGCCACTAAGGTGGAACAAAAGATGAGAGAAAAAAAAAAAAAAACCTCTCTGATGGGGTTTAAACTTACAACCTCCCACTCCACAAGTCTGTGACACCAGATCTACACATACTTAAACTGAAAGTTTGGACTTCAGTAGCAAGATCTTTAATACAGATATGTTTTGATGTTTGGTGTTCATATATTCCTGAAAAGGCCCAGGAGAGTAGATCTGCTCGTTCTTAGACCCTACAGGTCAAAGAACACAGGTGTAGCCGGGACAGGTTAGATAATCATGATCTGAAATGAAGAGCGTGGCCCAGGTTCAAATCTGTTAGTCATGTGTTTCTGAAAAATTTGTATTGTGTTGTGTTGGGTCATCATCACAACATGTATCTCTGTGCGACATTTGGGCAGTTCTCCAAGAGAAAGCTTGTTGGCTTAGTAAGGTCCCATATTGTTTTTTCTTTGTCTTTGTGTGTGTGTGTGTGTGTGTGTGTGTGTGTGTGTGTGTGAGAATGTACTTACTCAAGTTAATTAATTCACAGAGTTTTGTAGGGCACAACTTGCATTTCTCCATAGGCTCTTTTACTTGAGCTAAAAGCATACCATACCCAGGACCTTGTGTTATCGTCTCATGGAAAGGGCCAGCACTCAGCACCACTATTTAAGCCGAAGGGAAAGAAGGAGAAAGAAAAATATTCACCATGTCTGAGACTCGAACCATGAACCTCAAGTCCTCTGGACCACCACCACCCCCCCCCCTTGAGTGTCATGATCTAAAGGAATAAACAAACCTCTGTCCTTCCCTGCTCCTTGCGCTGCCTGAAACCAGCTCTGAGTCTGTGTGGTGGACAATTGATGATAACACCCTGATAGCATCTTTTCGAACATAACTGAGCTTGATGGTTTTTTTTTCTCTCTCTCTAGCCGTTCTGCTATCACTGAGGGTCTTCAGAGCCTGGAGGGTGCGGCCGGCCTGGACGCCTTGTGCTTCAAATGCTGTGCCAAAGAAGCCCAGATTCTTTTGGTGCCGTGCGGTCACCGCATCCTGTGCAGAGAATGTAGCTCTGGGTTCTCCAAGTGCCCCTTGTGTCATCAGCCCATCAAGCAGATGTTTGATAAAGGTAAGAAGTGTCGAAACGTTCTCATGAAAAGTTTGGTGTAACAAAGTGTGTTGGAAGTTTATGTATTTTGTGGATGGTCTCTTTTAAGGTGGGGAAACCTCCAGCTGGTACTGTTAGAAAAAAAAGTAAAGTTTATATGAAGAATGATGAATCACTGATGATTGAAAAAAATGTTAGTTTTGTGTGTGAGATTGTGAATGTAGGGAAGGGTGCGTGGAGGGTCATCAAGATGGAGAAGAGTGACACTTGTCCTTGATGGAGGAGAGTGGTGCTTGTCCTTGATACATACAATGTTTATCGTAATTACTTATGTGTTAGAGGGAAAAGAAGATGGGGGCATCTTGCCCAAAAGCACATGCTGCTTATTTGATATATCTGTTTCTCAATTTTTGTACATGTTTTGTGGTGGTGGTGGTGGTGGTGGAGTGTGTGTGTGTGTGTGTGTGTGTGTGTGTGTGTGTGTGTGTGTGTGGGGGGGGGGGGGGGGGGGGGGGAGGGGATGAGCGCATGTGCATGTGTGCATGCATACATGTTTTTGTATTTTTAGAATTTTGCAGAAATGACATGCATTTTGCTCTCTTAAGTTGTATGACTATGTCAGTGTAGTATTTAACTAGTGTTACAGGTGTTAATCGCTTCATGGTTTTGTTTCCATGTTCTCCACAGATGGCAGGAAACTGAAGGTGTGCATTGTAATGTGAGGCCAGACGAAAGTGATGAAGAAGATACAGGATTCAGCAGAGCATGTAGCCAGCAGCCTTTAGTTTTAGCCTCACGTGTTGGCGTGGATTTTCTACAGTCATGAACATTATTCCCTGCATATTGTGTGCTTTTAGGCACAACTCATTACACAAACTTCAAATACAGGTTTTGGGATTGCACTTGGCCAGACCGGCACTAGTTTAGGCATGATCAGCATAAAGTGATTTGTGTAGCCTTAATATGTTTAGGCAGATAATTTTCTTTGCTGTATATTACTTTAAGTTGCGTGTGTGGATGATGAGTTGCCCATGTTTTCTATGAATGATGAACAAAGTGCAGCTGTTCATCTAGTAAGTGATATTTTTTTTAAAAGAGACAAAATGTTGCCATTTATTGTGGGTGTTTATTTGTTTTATCTATTGATTTGTTTTTATTGTGGGTATTTATCTGTTCATAAAGGTGAGCACTTTTTAGTCAAGACATGTGGAGCGTTTTTTTTTAAACACATTCTGTAAATAACATGAGCTTTATGTGGATAACATGAACTTTCTGTATTTAATATGAACTTGGAGTTACAAGGCTTGCAGAAGCCATGAGAGTAATTCATATCACAGCATGAGATATGGCAGAAGTTCAGTTAAGCGAGTCCTTGATGATAACGTTTCCTGGATATTTTTTTTGTCAGTTGGTGAAGGAGTTGACTTCCCAATCACTGTATAGCTGATGTGCTGCATTCCAGTGTTTAGACTGAAGGTATTTTGGTAATTAGACATTTCATAATCTGTGCGTCCTGGGTATTGCAGTACCCAGACTCAAAAATGTCTCTAGGTCTCTGGAAACCCACAGCTATTTGTATCAAACCCATAGTTTACTGTAAATCATCAAATTTTGGTGTCCTGTGCATCAAAACTAAAGAAATAATCAGCTAAGTCAGTGGAACGATACGCTTGTGATAATGCTAGTCCCGGTGAACCAATACTTCAAAGAGCGGAACTTCTATATTGCAGCATATGAAGTATGGATTCAGGTGGACCAGCTTCTTGGGGTAAAGTTTAAACTCTTCAAGACCCTGATGAGATGGGATCTTATGCAACCCACGGCGTCTGAACACAGAAGACATGCAATGAAGCCTATGAAATGTATGGGTACTTGGGGAACCCGCTTCATCACAAGTGTATTGTCACAGGCAATATCTTGCGAAGGTTAGCTGTGTTGGGGGTGGGGGGACTTTGGAGAATGGGCAAGAGTAGAGAAAAGGTGGGGAAGGGGAAGATGGTGGATGAAGAGAGAGGAGATTTTGCAGAGGAAGGGGGGGGGGGGGGGGGGGGGGGGGGGGGGGGATCATGTGAGGGTAATTGCAGTGTGTAATACTTGGGGGTTAGTCCAGACTCCAGAGTGATGTGACTCATTAAGGTCAAAAGAAGGGACAGTGTCAAGCTCAGAACACAGGAAATCTTTGGCTGTTATCATTATGTACATGAGTTTGACCTGCCACATATACATATATGCATGCATGAGCACATACACATGCAGTGCACACACATTAACTGACCGAAACCACCTTATTGCCAGATTAACGTTAGTTGTCACGGTAACAGTCACACACACACATGCACGCACGCACACACCACATACACACACATGCATACACGCACGCGCACATGCATGCACGCACGCATGCACGCACGCACACACACACACACACACACACACACACACACACACACACACACAATCACTCACATGCACAAACAACACATCAGACTTGCATTTGTGATTTCACATATTATTGTTGTAATGATTTCTGAGAATGCATTGCTTGAGGTTATGATTTATAAACTGAAGCGCTAATGATAAATAGTATGAGGGCTATATTATGTCTGTATCACATTCGATTATGTTAAAATAGCATCGCGTAGTTCAGTTATGAACTGCTGACAGAAATCCTCAGCTGTATGTTGATGGTGGAGGTTTTTGTTTTTTTTTGCTCTGTACACAAGGAAATACTGTGAAGCATGAACTGGTTTTGATCCTGTCTGTTTTCTTTGTTGAGGTAATGGAGGGTCAGTTACAGAGATGTTATTCAAGGGTTAACACATCTTTGACAGGAGGCACCAATAGTTGTTTCATGCTCACAGTCTCTGTAGAAGGGAACCATAGATTGCAGATTTGCTAGTTAAATGTATCAAACTCACTCTTACTCTCCGCCTATGTAGTTAGAAGTTATCACCCATGCTTGTCTACTTCTGTGTTACTGTATACTTGTCAGCAGGCCCTGTTGACGTCATGAGTTTATTTTTAGGCTTGTTACCTGCAGTGTTAGTGAATTGGACAGCATTGATTTGGTGGAGCCCACCTTCAGTTTTAGATAGCACGTTACACTCCTGATCTGATAATTGTAAGTTAGAATTGAATTTGTGGCAATTTGATTTTATTTTTTGAATTTTTAATTGTATGTTTTCATTTGAATATGATGTCATCTATCCAAATCTACTTCCCCATCTTAATGCATGATTTATTATGCGTTCTATCTGTTGTTAATTCCTACAGCAATAATGTCAGTTTAAGCTAATGCCATGACGGAAAGAGTGAGTTGGTGATTACACTGCACCAACCACTTCCGTAAGTGTCTAACTGATGTCAGTGCAACCTTTAGCCTCTTGGGAACAAAAAAAAAAAAAAAAAAAAAAAAACGGCCAGAAAATGGGGTCTGTCTCCTGAGGAATCATGCGACTAGTTGTCAGAGAACAACAATCACGGTGATGGTGAAGTTCATAAGAAGGAAAGTTAGTCGTAAACATGGTAGTGCCTTCACCACAGGTAAGTGTTGACCATGTGGTCAATAAGACGTTTGTTGCCGGCAATACTCCAAAAATTCTTTTGTATAACCAGCCACCATGACAAAGTTGTTAGATTTGTGGACTCCTGGCACTGAGGTCCTTGGTGGATTCCTAACAGAGCCTTTTATTCGTGGGGTTTTTCTGTCATGACTGGCTCCTACCCAGAGCTGGGTTTGCTAATGGCTCATTTGTGAAGACTGGAACCTTACAGTTGAGCTTTATCCACTTAATTGATGCATCTCTGAGAATGTCGCTAAAATTCCATCCACTGAATGGGTTCATCTCCAAGAATTTTGCTTAGATCTCCTGACCAACAGTATTTGTAGCTCTCAGACTACCCCGAAGATGGAGTATGGCTGCCTTAATGGCAGGATGAAAAACGGTCATACACACAAAACTCCACTGCCTGTCTATACAGGCAGTGTCCACAGGAGTATCAGCCTGCTTACGCAGAAAGAAAGAAAAAGTAGGACTCAGACCTGGTGATGTAGTCTTGTGTCGGTCCTGCTCGTTTTGCACTTAACTTTCATCATACTTCATCCAAAATTTTGTGTGCCATACGTCAAGGATTTTCAGGGACCCATTTTGTTGTGGAAGAATAAAAACCTTGGTGTATATCATGGGTATTTTTGTTGCGGAAGAATAAAAACCTTGCTGTATATCATGGGTATTTTTGTTGCGGAAGAATAAAAACCTTGCCGTATATCATGGATATCCAGGGACTCATGCTTTTTCTGAAGGAATAAACTCTTTCCATATATGGTGGATCTTGAGTGACTCTTTTTTTCCCCCCGAGGAACTAAACCTAGCCAAGCCTTGTGTTTGGGCCCAAGAAACTGTGATAAATTGTGAAAGGTGGAATCAGTGTTTTGGTATTTGTTAAGTGTAGGCAAGCTAGTCTTTTAGTATTTGTTGTATATATGTAGGCTAGCTGGTATTAACGAAATGACAGGGAGATTGTTAATTAATGAATGTTATAAACTTTCAGCAAATGATTTGAATCGTTTCAATTTGCATTGTCATGTGAATAGGCCATTCACATGGGTCCCATGACTGTGTGCATGCATCCATGCAAAGCCTGGGTTTGGGCTTTAAGCATCATGCTGATCATGCAATGTTACTCAGACCAGTTGTAACGCGTGTCGCCAACAGACCTGTGCGGTGTGTGCATATATGTGTGCATACATGTTTTGCTGTTATTGAAGTTGCTAGGGATCATGTGTCTGCGAGTGTGTGTAAAATGGGTGTGTATGCATAACCATGTTGCTTTGTGTGTATGTGTGCGTGTGTGTGCATGTGTGTGCGTAGGTGTGTTCATATGGATGTGTGTGCATTCTTGAGTGTATGAATGTACACACACGTATGTATACAAAAGAAAAAGAACAAGCAGTGTGCTTGTGATGCACCTGAAAGTATGAGCATCCAGTTGCACTTCAGAGAGGGAGAGTGTGTGATATGGAGTGCATGAGTTTGCGTTCATGTATCTGAAAAGTACCTTTTCCGTATGTATGGCCAGCTGCTAATGCCCAACCACCTTGCATGTTTTTAAGAATGAAGCTAAGGAGATACAGTTAAAGTTTCTGCATCTTTAGATTGCATGGGTCTGGCTAGTACCATGAGGCATGGTTTGCAAGGTTTCTTCTGTGAGGATATGGGTCTGCTCAAACTCATGAAGTACTGTGTTTTTGTGTAGGTGTGTGTGTGTGTGTGTGTGTGTGTGTGTGTTTATTCATTGACAACATTGACAAGTTTTAGTACAGATGCCATGCTTTATGAGTAGATTTTTTTGTTTTCTCCTTCCTTTATTGACAAAAACAATTTTTTAGTACAGATCGCATACTTTTTTGGCAAAAACCATGAAATTTTAGAGATGGCTTCAGAATTAACTCAGATATAAAAAAAAGTTATGACTTTAGATCATTTAATGCACATGATATTCAGGGGAAAAGTTGAGCTGACAGCAGAGAAAACATAAAGAGATCAGGTCAGGAATTATTGCTCTTGTTCTCTGTTATTTCATTGCTTAAATATTCTTTTTTTTAGGAAAGATGAGTGTTCTTCATTCAACTGCTCAAATATTCATTTTATAAGAAAAATGAGTGTTCTTTATTCAATCCTGTAGCCGTCTGGGAGAATAATATGACCTGTCACTGGTGCTTTTACTTACTAACATTATGTTTAAAACATTGTTAAAAGCCCTAAGTTTTTTGTTTTTAATCCAGGAGCTGTATTTTTTTGTTGACTGCCAAGCACGTTGCGCTCTGATTTGGCATTATACTTCTTTTCTGATGAATGACAACACAATTTTGAGGTCTTTATGATGAACAAGTATTATGCAAATGAGGTAAAAGATGATGTAAAAAACTTGTGAACTGTATGTGTGTTGCGCATTTGTGCAAATATGGTGTGCATGTGTATGTGAGAGAGAGAGAGAGAGAGAGAGAGGTTGATGTGAGGTGGAGGAGTGGGGAGAGGGAAAAAAAAGGGAGTGGGGTGGTGGTGGGGGGTGTCTGAATAAAACAAAGAGTTTGAAAGAAGTGTGTGAAAGCAGAAGTTGAAGCAACAACAAACTAGGCGGAAATGATGTAGCCGTTTCCAGTGATTAAAGTGTTATTAATGTGAAAGTCAGTTCTTTCTTCTTCACTTTTTTGCTTGTTTTTTCCCCCCCATGTTTATCTTATTTGTTCGTTCTGCCTGAGGAAGACTAACTGGCCAAAACACATGTTAGCATTGTCATTGGTTCAATTTGTTTGATGGTCTTGTAACCCAACTTTCCTTCAAGAAAAGTGGGTCACTTTAACGAATGTGTTAGCAATTGTTGGTTTTTCTTCATTCATGTAAACAGCAGTGATTTTGTCAGTTGTTACATGTACATTTATTGATGAACATCATCATCAGTTGCTGTTATGCCAAGCAGTGTTTTTAGCATTCTAGTGTACCAATGAAAACAATTGAAAGAAGCTAGTTGTGTGGGTAAAATCAGTCCAAATATGCAAGTCCATGTTTATATGTGACAGGATAAAAGAAATGGGCAGGGGGTGGTGTGGGGTAATTTTTGTATTTATGGTTAGTTCTATTTCTCCTCTGCTCTACTCCTCCAGTTCTTATGAATACCTAATGTTGTCTGGGGGGGGTTTGTGCCTGATGCTTATTGATGTGATCCTGCAAGTCTGTTTTCGTTGCTTTTTTTTTTTTTTCCCTCATGTACTCCTTGCTTTGCTTATCTTTAAACTGTACATCATTTTCTTTATTAATGTTGCACTTTACGATGGTTTATACATCTGAAGAACCCAGTACATACACATCTTTTGTATTGCAATGTTCCACTTTGAGCAAAGTTTCATGGCCTACATCTTGCATTCTATTTACAGAGTTGGCAAGAAGTTGGTTCAAAACTTTTGCACAGTGGTTTCTTATAATAAAACAAACCATTGCTAACCTTTCTTTACATGAAGATGCGTTGTATTGTTGCGATTCATTGCTTTGAATACGGCTCTCTTATTTGAACTGTCCAGATCAGTGGCTTTAATCTATCTTAATAAATTGAAAGTGGACTGGTCTGGCTTGTATTTCAGTGAATTTACTACTTGTGCATCGGGTATGATCTGCATGAGTCATCCACATGCATGAACATTACATAATATGATGCTATGCATTCGACTGTACAAATTTATGCACATTCTCATGCACATACAGCCTCAGTTTCAAAAGAGTTTTTTAATACTCCACTGCACATACAGCCTCAATTCCATTAACTTCTGCAATGCTCAATGCTCAAACCTTGTACAACTGTGTTCAAAGCAATACTGCACAGAATTGAGGCTTTGTGTGCAATGAATCCTTGCAGAAATCTCATTTCCCCACAGACACCAGTTAAACAGGTTGCTGTAAACAAAAAATGATTTTCTTGCACTGACAACTCAAGAGAAATGAGGTCTGCTGCTTGTACATTCTTTTTTCTATGCACCAAAACCTGCCCTGCACACTGCAGGCCAACCTTTGTCAAGTCTCTGCAGTACACCAGCCGCCGTGGCGAAGTGGTTAGCGTCGCAGACTCCGGCTGGGAGGTCGTGGGTTCGAATCCCATCAGAAGTCATGTGGGTTTTTCTGCCCCGACCGGACTCCTACCCAGAGTTGAGTTTGCGGGCTCAGTTGGGAAGACTGGGACCACACAGTCGAGTTTCATCCACTTAATGGATGCGTTTCTGAGAGTGTTGCTCAAATTTCATGACCAACACTGCAGGTGCCTGTATCTCTCGGGCCTGGTTGACGCCGGGATAGATTATGAAAGGAAGCATAGAGAACAGCCCTGTCATGTAGTCTCAGACCAAAATGGAAATCCGTAGCATCATCTTAATCATCCTCATTCTCATCGATCAGCATAAAAAAAAAATGTCTCAAATTCTGTGGCCCTTCATGCCGTGCTCTCATGGTGACCTCAATTTCGATGCCCTCTCCATGTCTGTGGCCTTGGTTTGGCTCCGTCGGGGTCACCGGTATCGGCGAGTCCATGGGGGCTGTCGTTGGACGGACGTGGTGGCGCCCTCCGGAGGGAGAGCTCACTCGCGCCGGCTCCGCGACTAAGCAATTATTGTCGTCAGTAGGGGGCTTAGTAGGTGGTTTTTCCTGCGTATGTTAGATCAGAACAGGCGCCACTGAACACCACTGAAGTGACTCGGCAGCAGTGCAGGGTCTCCTCCGGGGGTTGCCTCTTGATGACTCGACATTGACTGCTCCCTGTGGATTGTCGGTGCGGCGGGGTCGACCGGGCTGTGACGGGGTGTCAGAGAATGAGCGGCGTGGGTGCACTGCCTCTGAGGTGACGCAGAGGTTGGACAGCAAAAAAAAAAAAAAAAAAAAAAAAAAGTCTGCAGTACGATTTCAGCTCTCACTTTCCCTTGCTCAGCGCACGTGCACAGCGCTATCTAACAGCTTAACCAGTCAAAACCCGAAACTTTTTTACCAGTAAGCAATCAGATCTAAGCATCAGTCATTTGCCAGTCAACACTCTCCATGAAGGGCTCACGAGCAAGTGAAATGGCTTAGGGCAATTGGCCCACACCATCAACCGAGTGATCAGGCTACTGACAGCAACTTGGCCTGTGTTACACATCCCTGGACTCTTGCTTTGATCTGACCTACATCGGGTCAACATATCCCATTAAAAAGTAAAAAGAAGAAATTGTTTTTCTATTAATCTATTTTCACCAGTTGTGCATGGGAATTTCCATGAAAATGTTCACTCTATCCACACTCTCCTTCCAGTATCTTCTGTGAAGAAAGATGTCTGGAAATGCTTAACCATGCATCAACGCAGAGATACCATGGAATCTCTCCTGAAACTATACACAATTTTCAATTATCTTTCAATGTAATTTTAGGTATTCGTCACAAACAAGTTAGCTATCTGTTACCCAGTCTTAGTGTATGTGCACAGAATGAATGAATCACCTAAACTGATCTATAGGATGAGAAAAAGAACTTCAGCCAGGCTCTCACCGGATTCTACATTAATTGAGATGAACAAAACTGGCGCAGCAGTTAGGGCAACAAGAAGAAAAATTTGGCCTCAAGACATCCCCTCCCCCGCACACACAAAAATGCACATGTACCACCATCATCATCATTACATTATCATGATCCATTTGTCATATTAACTTGGGAGATGTATTGACTTTTTTTTTAAGTACACTCACTCAAAATGTAACAAACAAACATAAAAATGAGAGTTAGAGTGAAATCATTCATTTTGAATTAAGGCGTTACAATACATTTAAAAACTGATCTCAACACGTCATCTTTCCTCCCCCACTTATCTTTCTCTCTCTGTGTCACATCCCCATTCCACAATGGTCTCGTTGACTACTCGCATTTACAACACACACACACACACACACACACACACACACACCAGACACATGCCCCCACCCCACCCCACCCACCACTTTTTTTTCAGCTATCACTTCTTCATCCTTTAATTCTGTTTCATTCTTTTTTTTTTTTTTTAGCTAGCTATGTTCTCCATTCTCTTCTTCCTCCTTCTTCTGTTTCTTTGTCTCTCCCCCTCAGCTCTCCAACCTTCCCTCTCCCTTTGTGAATGCGACAGCCAACTGACCCAGCTGTTGCTCTTGCCAGTGATAAAAACCGCATTCTTCTTTATAGGTATGAACGCACCAATATTGTTTATGTTTCCGGTCAAGATAAGCCACTAAGCTGCCCTCTTACCAGGAAAGAAACTTAGGCATGAAGGCTGCAGTACATGATCTTGAAAATGGTCACCAAGACAGCATAGGAAAGATATATGAAAATAATCAAAGCCAGATGCATGTGTGCATATGTGTTTGAGTGAGTGAATGAGTGTGCTGTGTGTGTGCTTGCGCATGTGTGTGCGTGTGTGTGTGTGTGTTTACACAAATTAATCGAAACACCTAAACAGTTATTAGTTTTACTCCCAATTTCATGCAAGTAATGTTTGTGGTCTTCAATTCATCACTGCCACTCAGCACCACTTCCACCGTACATGTTCGTTAATTTCCAAAAGAAGCAGGAAAACAGGTGTTTGTGCCATACAAACCAAAGAAAAAACTTCATAAGCGTTCATGAAACAAAATAACAGATTCATAAAATTATCCATAGTATTTCTGACTTGTGAATGATGCTATGAAGGCTGTTATGAAGAAGTGTAACCAACTTAAAGATTCGAGCCCTGGTCTTCCAAGTAATTTCACTTCTTTTGAAATGAATAAATTCAAACGAACAAATGTCCCATATGATATATACACTGATTCTCATATACCATTGGGAAACTGGTTTGAATATTCATTAGACACTGTTCAAGCACTAGCCCTGTAAAAATATTGCACATTTAGAGCTCTGTGAGACAAGAGATCCATTTTTTTTTCCAAAAGAAAAAAATTTAATAGAATTTTCACATTATCAGAGACACGCGCACACACACAAACAGCATCATTCCCATTTTGAGGACATGAACAACTCTCATGTAAGTATGAAATCTGTGCTATGAACGGTAAAGAAACAGCAGCAGCACAGCTGACAAAATTTCTGGATCATCACAGTACCTAAATAACGGTGACAGCATATATCAACTGATGTCTTTAACCAAGGGAGCACAATGACAAACGAAAAAAAAAAAAAACCACCTCTGTTGAATCATTCCCTTAAAAAAAAATACAAATTCTGCTGTTGGACTAATAGCTCTTCCATCATAAACTCTATCGTTACATTATGGAACCTCTATGTCAGAAATGTCCAATAATGGCCACTCTCCTTGAATCTTGCCTTTTCATCTTCTATATTACGTGTTACCAACTGTGTGTTTCTGCCTTTAAGGCCCATTTTCCTCTATTTTGTCTGAGAACGTCTTTACACATTTCTCTGTTTTATAATTTGTAACATTCTGGCTACACTCTCGTAATCCAGCACACAAGTATTGAAATTTTTAGCACTGGGACAGTCACTAGCTTGTTTTCTGCAGTATTAAAAGGTCAAGAGGCCTTTTATTATGTAGCATTTTGGCAGTAACACGTTTTTGACTGATCATTTTTTACTTAAGGAAAATGAAAGAATTGTGTCAGGCAAACTGTACGGCATGGCTGGCATATACAGTAGTTCCAAGTCTCTGCTCTGCCTCAAGGACATCAGAAGTTAAGCTGTACCTCAAGAATGGCATATCCTCTCAATCAAACATCTGCAATCTGAACTCTGTGACTTTCCTTTGCTACATTATGACAGCTCTGGTGACCCTGCGTAGTCAGCTGGCTCACACCAATGAACGGAGAAAACAAAAGGCAGGCAAAACAAAAGATGGAATGAATATAGAGATAAATTCAAATGTACACCACAACTTATCCGAAAAATATCAGAGCTGAAAAGGATCTTTGACAGAAAGTAACATTTCCAAAATGAAATATTTTAAAAGATTGAATTTCTGCATCCTAACGCAATAGTTTCCACTTTCGAGTATTTGTAATACATTAGCATACACAGAACATCCACAACCAAACCGCCTGTGAGTCACTAAGGATGTCAATGCAGAGCTACAGTGGCAGTGGTCCCCACAGATTGAGGAACTCTCTCCCAGTATGCTACCCCATTACCCAACAGGATGACCACCTGTCGATTGGCCCATTCCAAGCCCCACACGTTGTCAGACTGCGATGGTGGTTTGCGCGAGGTGTTTTAGAATTTCTCTATGGAAATGCCAGATTTGTGGGCAGAGGCAGGCACTCATGTTTGCTGAGCCCCAGCTACTGTCTCTTTGGCCAACTGTGTCGCTGATGGGAACCACAGAGGGGGCTGTCTGAACTGCCAGATTAAGGCCAGTGTGTACAGTGGTAATTCTATGGGTTTTTTTTTTTTCTCTCCATTTCTCAGACATGTTCAGATCTCTTGCCAGATTCCACAGCTGAAGAGATTGCTCAGAGATTCTGTGAAGTGCCCTAATCTGTTGATGGCCACCTGCACTCTATGGTGGAAACCTTGGAAAGAAGGGATGACCCCATGAGCAATGTCAACATTGTCAGAAATACCTTCAACAATGGCTTTGCCTGCTGACCCTGCACAACCCCTGGCCTCACTAACCAGATGAGAAGGAAGACTTGGCAGTGGCCCTGAGCAGAAACACTGGAAGGGCCTGCTCCACTTGTTGACATAAAGACTGGCTATGCAAGGGGAAGCGGGATAAGGCCTTACTGGTGCTAGGGGGAAAGCCCAGGCGGGAACTGATGCACCCTAAACCAGCAGCTGTTTGACCAGATATAATGCCCCTATGCCATGCACTGTGGCTGACAGGGCTGTGGTGTTGACCATGGAGATGTCATGACAAAAAAGGGGGCTGTTGGTGGTTGCAACTTTGCAACTTTGGCACATGAGGGCTATGCTTTCAAAAGACAGAGCCATACATGCTGCTATGGCAGAACAGGGAACCTGGGAAGCTGTGAACTAGGCCAGCATGGTGGAAGACGTAATCGCAATGGGCATGCCCGAGTCAACGTCACTCCTTGTCCTGTAGTTGAGAACACATCTTTGACAGTTTCGGGTCACAGCAGCCTGGATCAGATTGTCCAGCATATCAACCATTACTGACATGGAATATTTTTCTGACAAACTGGTGGTCACCACCGGGGGTAATGTCCTGAAACACCTCCCTGTGAAACACTGTCCAGTGCAAGTACACCATCACAGGTCGGGTTCAACATATTGGTAACAACACTACTACTAGCACTTATTTTCTGAGAAAAGTCATCCACTTTGGGAAGTTAAGCAAACATCACAAATGGCAGATAAAGACAGCATGGGAGGGGTTATATATGCCAGTCATCAGAAACAGGGAAAGCCACTTCAAAATCAGAGGTTCTAGAAATTGCGGAATCTCACCCATGCGGTTATGAAATCATTTCCTCTCCAAGTTTTACCTTCCAAGTAGACATTTTTTCCCCTGAAGGTCACATAAGGCTCTGTGAGAGACTAGAGTATAACAAAATACCTATAAATGGAAGCTACATATCTACAGGATGCAGAGACTATAAATGGGGGGGGGGGGGGGGGGATGAGTGCATGTACACACATATGAATGTAGATGTGTTCTGACATGATGAAATATTGCTCTAATTATCAGTTTAAATTTGTCTAATCATGGCAGAGTTTTATAACACATGAACAAATCTAAACTTGTATACAACATCTAAGTGAGATAAACAATGATTTCTACAATGCCAAAAGATTAAAACTGGAACTTATGTGCAATGTTTCTAATCCTTATTTTTTTCCCCCATCAATACATAGAACATTTTCTCAATTCACTACAATTGGAATGCGACCACGACTTCCAAGGTGCATGCCAGTCAGAATGAACGCAATGTAGAGGGAAAACCCCAGAATGCCCAGAAGCAAGAGAACAAAATTGCGAGAACCCAGCTCAGTCGCACATTCCTGCCACAACCCAGACACAAACTGTCCCCTGGATGGGTTTTTCCTTTTGCTCTGCAGAACTGAAGTTAATCTGTAACAGTAATGCAAAATGCATGGTAAGCATGAATCAGGTCACTTTCGCTTTCATAGTCAAATGATTAAAGGCACATGACCCCAAACTGATATTGCTTGTGGAACCCATTCATCTATCCAAATTTTATACAGACAGGAGGCACACAAGCACAAAAAATAATGAAATTTTCTCTGTGAACTAAGTTGTAAATGTGCTCTTTTATCCGAACTGACACATGTACACAACAGCAGAAAAACATGGACAAACAAAGAAATGGTGTTTGTACATTACTTCCGCTATCGCTTCTGTTAGCGGACTTGTGTACATCTAATGGTTTTCCCTCTGGCTTCCTAGCTTATTCCATACCTGACAAACATAGAATAATCATTGTCATCAATGTGGGCATTAACTTTCAAGGCAAAGAAAAACAAATCTGGATTTATGGTTATGCTATAAAATGTACTCATCATCCTCCCGTCCCTCCTAAATTCAATCTCATGCACCAGTCAAACAGAAAAAAAACTGGTGTGTACCTTACTTTCTGTCTGCGGCAGGAGGGAAACAATGGAGACTACAAGTTATACATGTATTAAAATGATTTCATTGTAGAATATTCACAGCACAGCACTTACAACTACTTTTTTTTTTTTTTTCGCCAGGACACTATCAGGTATTTGTTTGTGTGTTAAAACAACATTTTCTGCCTACAATACGGCAAGAACAATGTGCTGGTTGTATGGATATTTCTGCATACAATGCTGCCTGACTACTGATTCAAGTACATGATTCTTGGAGTGCATGACTCACCAAAGGTGAAGTCTGCTCTAAAACATCCATTTGCTTTTGCGTTTGTAATATACACCTACAAGCAGCCAGAGGGGCTGGTAAGGTTCTTTACGGTCTTGTTTTGTTTCCCACTGGCTTTTTGTGCCATATGATTTCCTTCATAATTTTGCAGGAAGTGTTTGTGTTTGCTGTTCAAGACAAACTGCATCTAAATATCTTCCTTCAAGCACTCAATGAAAAACGAAGTACCTGCAGGGCCATGGGATGACAAATCATTATATTCAAATAGTCACCAGCACCTCCATTTGCTTTCAGATTTGAATGAGTACCTTTTTCTTCTTTTTTTTTTTTTTTTTTTTTTTCTTTTCTTTTCTTTTCTTTTTTTCCTTTCAAAATAAAGGTGCACATCATGAGCAACTTAGAACAGTCAATCACAAGTACACTCTGGCAGTCATGGTTATATGCTCATAATACTGTAGAGATATGTGGTAAAATTAGTATTTTTAGAAGTAGTAAATATAAAGCATCATCTAAACAGTCAAGTATATGACAACGCTGTGGTGATCTTATTGCTTGGAACCAGATGACAAATCTGAGTTGTGAGTGCTTATGTCTGTTTAGTTTTGTTCACTTGCGATTCTTCAACTTCAAACATGTGTATCTGGTCCTGACAACAGCTATCATTTCTAAAAATCAGTGTTAATTCTAATTTGAATAAACTCAATCTTGAAAATATCCACAAGTTTTGAACGCTCTCCTTAAAAGAAAAAAGAAAAAAAAATCCATGTTTGTTCCAGCAAAATACCTGTTAATTATTTGGTTTCGCCTTGCCTTAAGGATGTATCAGACCAACTGACATAGGCTAGAACACCAAGGCTAAATCAAAATGTTATTATGTTCTGCATAGTTATGCAGGAACTGTCTTCAGTCATGACACGCCCCCAGGCATAGCATTATCAGTCTCCAAAAATCCATGGAAGTAGGAATGTACTGCCCACGTGGCAGGATAATCAAAAACGGTCACACATGTAATCATCTCATCCCTAACTGATGCATTTGTACCATAGTGTTCAAGTACTTCAGCTGTTCGGATGATCCCTGGAGTCTTTTAGCCAGGGTACAACAACAACAACAACATTTAGTTGCCAAGAGACTTCGATCTTAACAAATACCATTCTATACTAATGATTAAAATACTGCCTATTAATACAAGTTCTCATTTTCTTTCAATGAAGGAAAGTCTTCAAAGATATATTTTGTGTGTACATGCACAAGTGCAACAGACAGATATCTAGTTATGTACTGACCTATATATGCAACAGTTTAAACTACAAAATAACTAGTACATGAGGTAGTTGCAAAGTGAAACGACTGCAGGCGGAAATCTAAACAAATCTTAAATAAATGTCAGCGAACTGCCCAGAGAGAAACATGGACAAACGAGTCACAAGACAACACACAACGCGTTTCAACCTCTTAGGTCTTCCTCAGGTGAAATAAAGACGGACAAAATAACGAAAATGCACTTAGCTTTGATCGCTTCAGATTGCTTCTGAGTTCAGCCTTCCTTGAGCTGAACTCAGAAGCAATCTGAAGCGATCAAAGCTAAGTGCATTTTCGTTATTTTGTCCGTCTTTATTTCACCTGAGGAAGACCTAAGAGGTCGAAACGCGTTGTGTTGTGTCTTGTGACTCGTTTGTCCACGTTTCTCTGGGCGGTTCGCTGACATTTATTTAAGATTTGTTTAGTACATGAGGATTTATATACATGTATTAACTAACAAACAAACGAAAACAAAACATTGGAAAGATAAACATCAAAACAAAAACTTACGGACAAAAATTAACAGTGACTGACATTATACAAATTTGCTTCTCCAAGTTTTTTCAACCTAACTTCAAGTGTCATATTAAATGAAGTTTGCACAACATTAACAGAAACGTAAATAAATTGATAAAACTGTGACCTGTTGGTACAATCTTCATCACAGCTGAACCCCGGGTATGACCTCTGCCCCCAGTTTCTCTGACCTCCAGTTCCAGTTGACAGAGCAGATCATATGCAGACCCAGACACTCCTCTTCTCTCAGCCATGTCCCTGGGAGTAAGACCTCTGTGGTTGCTGTTTACAAGTGAAATATTCTGAGTATGTAATATTGTAAACAAACAAGTTGTAACTGACAAAATAAATTTGTGTTGTAGTAAAATGGTACAAAATAAACCTAAAGCAGACTAGTTTAAATGGTTAAAGCAGTCCTGATAGGAATTCTGTATATTTCAGTTTAAAGATGAAATACCTCAACAGGAGTCAATGATAACAAGATGTAAGCGAATTCTATATCAAACTCACACAATTTTCCCAATTTAAGCCAAAGATGTGGCTCTTTAACTCCCAGCCACCAGCCTGCACCTCCACCCCCTCAACTTTTTTTCTTCACACATATGTTGGCATCCTCAAGCATGCTGGCATCCTCTGGGGTTTTTATATCTAGAGAAAAACTGATCAGTCTGATCTCTTCTTCATTTCTTTCTTTTTTCTTTCTTGTTTTAACTTTGTGGTATTCGAGGGTGGATGTTATGGCCATAATTTAATATCAATTAACATACTTCAAGTATGAATTTTTTTTTTTATACCTATACCTTCTCCCCATTCTTTACACACATACCACACTTCTGTTATCTCCTCTTACTCAATCCTCCCTTCCTGGTCAGACTTTGAAAATACAATCAGACACAAGAACATACATACTGTGTTACACACACACACACACATTCCTAAATAGACGTTCTGCTATTTGTGTGTGTGTGTGTGTGTGTGTGTGTGTGTGTGTGTGTGTGTGTGTGTGTGTGTGTGTGTGTGTGCGTGCACGCGCTTATTGCTGCTACAGAGTTGAAGAGAATTGGATGAAGAACCAAGTGTGTACTATGAAAGAACATGACTCATGATCATGACAGATCACTAAAGAATCTTTGGCACTCTGTATCAGACTGTCAGCGTGTGTGTGAGTGTGTGTGTGTGTATACATGTGTGTGTGTGCATCACATTGGTATAAGGTTATGTGTTTCTGTGCATTTTACGCATTTACATATACTAATCAAGAATGCCTATATCTGCCATAAACAAGGACATTACTGTTCTTTTGGTTTGTGAAAAAATAACAATGAAAAATTTTTTTTCCTGGACTGAAACGTTTTTCTTCATTTAAAAAAAAAAAATCACCATTGTAATACGTTGGCACCATGTTCAATCAGCAATTCGATTGTTTGTGTATGGCCGCACCAGTGAAGCGGCGGCGTGTTTCCACGACTGTCACAAGCAAACACATCGGCTCCGTTCTCAAGCAAGACACTGACAATATCTGTTTTTTCCTCTCATGGCAGCTAGATGAAGTGCCGTTCGGTCATTCCAATGTCTCTCGTCAGTTTCATTCACATTATAGGATGAGGACTCCAAAATATTCTTGACCAGTTCAACATTTCCTTCAAGGACAGCATCATGAAGTTTACAGTTGCTTTCCATAATATCGGAAGAATCCATTGTTGAACTTTACAGCAATTTTTGGACGTCTGTAATAGTCGGGTTGCCAGTTCCGCCAACGTGAGAACTCTCCTGCGCGCGAGTCGAGAAACCCGACTTCGATTCTGGCAGTTTTGTCCCCGGAAGACTGAGGCGTGAGCGAGACAGTGTCGTTGTTGTCATCAACTGAACTCGACCTGCGCATTGGTTTTCCCAGCCGTGAAGAAATTCATTAAACAGAAGTATCAGATTGGGTTAAAAAATAAACTTAGATTACGTTTCTTATCTTAAATAAATGTCAGCGAACCGCCCAGAGAAACGTGGACAAACGAGTCACAAGACAACAACACACACGCGCGTTTCGACCTCTTAGGTCTTCCTCAGGTGAAACAAAGACGGACAAAATAACGAAAATGCACTTGGGGGGAGGGGGGGGGGGGGGGGTCAGGAGCCTTTTGACTCGCGCCAACTTTCAGGAGACGCGTCTGGCACCGTTGATGTAATTCTCTTGAAGGAGCCAATCGCTAGCAACTCTCACCCAGAATGGTAGCTTCCTATTAGGTTTGAAATATTTTGCACTTACTCTTTACTCACAGACCTACACTACTCTATTATTTGTTATTACTATCAATATCTCTAATAAACTAATATTAAAGTACTACAGGCTAGAACGAAGAGCCTTAACTGAAAGTAGAAAACAAACCGGGTCACTTCCGGAAGGGAAATAACACCCCTATGTCTAGTTGCCAACTCCGGGAACAAATATGTGAGGTTGCTTCCCTTTGACCGCAGATGTCATTGCCATGTCGCACATGCTACACACACACACACACACACACTCATTAAAAACACTACAAAACTATACACACTACACATACTTTACACAAAATGCGGAAACACTACTCGCGTCACACATACAGCCAACACTGCACAAGAAAACTATGAACCGAAGGTGCGGGTAGGACCCAGAGAAGTACCCCAGAGAAGTACCGTCCCCAACTGCCGAACAAACCAGCTTGGAGCTGTCCTGCACCACCATTGGAAACCTGCGCTGTGTTCACATAGGGTGCAGGCAGGTACAGGGCATTCCATTCACACACACACACACACACGCACGCACGCACACACACACGCACGCACGCACGCACACACACACACACACACACACACACACACTACAGATATAAAACAACACACACTATTTATAAGGTGAATAGAAGAGAATGTGAGGAATAAGAGACGGGGAAGTGAGTGAGTGGGCACACCATCTTCCACATCAACATCAGCTCGCTGGTTTCCTCTTTCTTTTATTTCAAATCATGATTGAACGGCTACAGGACCAAACCACCTTCAGGACAGGGCGTGTTTCACGCAACGGGTTCTCACGTTTCACCCGATACATCCTGGCCCAATTAGGAGCGGCTGTTGCCTTTCAACCCTTAACTGTCACAAACACTTGGATAACGGATTCGACGTCACAGCTTCATCACACTCGGCTACGTGAAAAAAAAAAATCTGAACAATGATTAATGGTCCCTGCAGCTTAAAAACATTATCAAAATTCAGGTGCAAGGATTTACAACAAAAGTATACAAAAAAGTCTCCCCCGTTGCGAATAGGAGGTAAAAACATGTCTTTGTAAACCAACAACACCATTATGATACCATAATCATTAACGTCAGCAAAATGGGCTCGCTGTTGCAAACGGCAGGAGTTGCGAACAGCCGCAAGCATGGATCATAAGGGTATAGCGGAGAACAGCGTTATCAATGAACATAGGCTTACATAAGCACACAAACAAGAAACTCCTCGCTGCGAATGGCAGGAGTTATGGACAATGATTATGAAACGCCAGCCCCTCCTCAATTGCAGGATTACTTGTAAAAAGGACTGCGGAGAAATGGAGTTTAAACAACAGAGTGTAAGAACATAGAACTTTAACTACCATGTACTAAGTATTGTTTTGTTTAAGATAGTACTCTCTCTGTCTTCGCTCCAGGTACACATAGCCAAACCATAGGCAAAAAGATCAGCATACGTTTACATATAAACTCTGCACAGGCTACATAGACTACACACACTACAAACACACTACATAAAAACTACATACACACTACACAAACACTAATCAAACACCATACACACTACACTACACTACACTACACACACACACACACACACACACACACACACACACACACACACACACACACACATACACACTACACACTGCGCCCACTACACACACACACACACACACACACACACACACACACACACTGCACACACGATTCACACCACACACTCTGTACACAAACCACGCGCACTATACACACTGCAAACACTAAATACACTGTACACTCACGATACATACATTGCACAGACATTTAACGCACACAACAACACACTGCACACACCACAAACTTTAAACAACCGCACACACACTGCGCACACTACATACACTACAGACACAATACACAAAACACTGTACCCAATGCACACACGCTACATTCACGTTGCACACATACCTCACTAACTACGAACACTCAACACACACACACACTTACTGCACACATAATACACATTACACACGCTCCACACACACACTCTCTCTCTCTCTCTCTCTCTCTCTCTCTCTCTCTCTCGCGCGCGCGCGCGCGCGCGCGCGCGCGCGCAGTATTACTGTGTGGCGCACTTTGCATCTTTTCGACACGAATGGAAGGCTATAGCTATGCTGCTGCTGACCACATTGAGGTCCCTGAGGCGGTTCCTCTGCGTTCACACATAGCGCCACACACTGTCATGGGGGAGAATAAGAGGGAGAGAGAGAGAGAGAGAGGGGGGGGGGGGGAGAGAGAGAGAGAGAGAGAGAGAGCGTTGACGCGTTGAAGTCGACTCCCAAGTCAACTGTTGAAGGCAAGTGATTATGAGCTTCGACTCCCTGTTACGGTCGTTGCTTCAGTTTGCGGCCATCCCATTCCAATACGACTGTTGAAACCTTTTTAAGTAAAATGTCGGATGGTAGGGGAGAAGGAGGAGGGAGAGGTGTGTGTGTGTGTGTGTGTGTGTGTGTGTGTGTGTGTGTGTGTGTGTGTGTCTGCGCGCGCGCGCGCGCGCGCGCGTGTGTATGTGTATGTGTGTGTGTGTAAGAAATGAAACGTGTGTGTGTGGTATGAGCGTGACTGCTTTATTATTTTTGATTCATTTATTTATTTAGACTATTCATTAATATTTTATTTACGTGTTTGCGGGTAATATCTTCATTTCCTCGAGGAGAGAAACTATTGTCACGTAAGGAATTCGAAAGAAATATGGTCTCGTTCACCTGTATGGACTGCACCAGAATGATCTTTGGTCGTTAAGCTACATATTCCTTTTTTTTTTCTTCTTCTTCTTTTTTTTTTTTTAGTACTCCCAGTTGTTATAGAACAGGGAGTACTTTAGAATGGAAACGAAGAAATGCTGTCTGTGTCTGTGTGTCTGTGATCAAAATGTGTTCCACTCGCTCCAGACAAAACTACTGGGCGATCTTTCTGAAAATTTGTAGTTATTTTCATTATGGGCCACGGATGATGCCCGATGTTTTAGTTTACCGGTATAGCCGTTACAAACGGCTGTAACGGCCTGTAACGGTTTTTCTTCTTTATGGAATATCTCAGAAAGTACTCGGCCGATCTTTCTGAAAAGTTTTAGGCATGTTTATTATGGATCACGAATAATGCACTATGTTTTAGTTTACCCCGTTATAGCCGTTACTAACGGCTGTAACGGCCTGTAACGGGTTTTCTTCTTTTTGTGGAATATCTAAGAAAGTAAGCTTACTTGGCCGATCTTTCTGAAAATTTTGTGGGTATGTTGATTATGGGTCACGAATAATGAACAATGTTTTAGTTTACCGTTACCTTAACGGTTTTCTCTTTTTATGGATATCTCAGAAAATACTTGGCCGATCTTTGTGAAAGTTAGCAGGTATGTTCATTATGGGTCACGGATGACGCCCGATGTTTTAGTTTACCCCGTTATAGTCGTTACTAACGGCTGTAACGGCCTGTAACAGTTATTCTTCTTTATGGAGTATCTCAGAAAGTACCTGGTCGATCTTTCTGAAAATTAGCAGGTATGTTCACTATGGCTTACGGATGATGCCTGATGTTTTAGTTTACCGTTATAGCCGTTACTAACGGCTATATCGGCTCATAATGGTTTTTCTTCTTTTTATGGAATATCTCAGAAAGTACTTGGCCGAACTTTCTGAAAATTTGTAGCTATGTCCATTATGGGTGACGGACGATGCCCGATGTTTAGTTTACCGTTGTAGCCGTCATTGACGGTTGTAAACGGCCCATAATAGTTTTTCTTCTTGTGGAATGTCTCAGAAAGTACTTGGCGGATCTTTCTGAAAATTTGTAGGTATGTTCATTATGGGTCACAGATCATGCCCGACGTTTTAATTTACCGTTATGGCCGTAACTAACGGCTATAACGACCCATAACTGTTTTTGTTTTTATGGAATATCTCAGAAAGTAAGTGGCCGATCGTTCTGAAAATGTGTAGGTATGTGTATTATGGTTCACAGAGATGCCCGATGTTTAAGTTTATCGTTATAGCCGTTACTAACGGCACGGCCCATATGGTTTTTTTTTTCTTGATGGAAAATCTCAGAAAGTTCTTGGCGATCTTTCTGAAAATTTGTAAGTATGTTCATTATAGGTCACAGATGATTGCCGGTGTTTACCAGAATAGCCATTACTAACGGTTACACCAGCCCAAGACGGCTTTTACTCTTTATGGAATACATCACGCGTCAGGATAAACTGGGAGTACGTTTATATGGTTTACATCTTGTTTCTTAATACTTTTGAGTCTGTCACCGCTGTCTCACAATGGATCTTGACGCAACAGCAGCGCACTTTCCTAGGTTACCAGTCAGTCCATACTTTTTTGTTTGTTTGTTTGTTTGTGTGTGTGTATGTATGATCAAGTGCTTACAAAATTTGAACAGATGAAAATCACCTTGGATTTGTGATTTTTTTTTTTTAATGTGAAAAAGATTATTTATCCTGGATTTTTTTTTTTTTTTTTTTTTTTGGGGGGGGAAGGGGAGGGGGAGGCAGTACACTAGTTCAGTGCCATATGTCAGCAAAACTAGCAGAATGACGCATGACTTGGGGACTGTTGGTAAGGTAAGGGCAGTAGAATTTCGGAGTGAAAAGTCTAGCAGATGACAAGGAAACTGAAGGGTCGTGTGGATCAGGCTTGCACAGAAAAAGAAACGGACTTGAGACTACACCCTGCTGGGAGGTGGCGTTTACCAGCAGAAAACGCCTGGGGGCAGACAGGTGTGGGGCGGTACTTGACCACCTGCCTAGCATCAGCAATGTTGACGGGACTAGCCTGTGTCGTCGGAGGGAGCGACTCTCGTCGTTCTGCGACTTCACCAGTGACCTGCTCGATCAGCAAGGGAGGGGGGGGGGGGGGGGGGGGGGGGGGGGGGGGGGGGGGGGAAGGGGGGGGGGGGAGAGAGAGAGGGGGGGGGGGGGGAGGGCAGAGTGCACACCGATCTTTGTTGATTTGTCCCTCGCTGTTCTTCTTGTGGCCCACTCTCCAAGACCGTCGTCAGGGGAACCGGGCGGCCATCCTCGTGCCGAATGGTGAGACGGTGCTGTGCTGCGTGAGGCCGACCAGGGAGACATGCAGGGCCGAAGTTGCAAAGCCGCTGCACGAAGAGCAAGTGTCCACTCCGCGCCCCCTCCCTCCCACCCCCCCCTCTTTCTCTCTCTCTCTCTGCTTTGTGGTTGTTTCGGTTTTTCCTTTTTTGCGCGTCGGTCTAGCAAAATAAGTATACATTACAGTAAGTCACAACCCAACAAAACTGGATGAGTACTTTGGGTCACCTAATGATGTTCAGAAATATGACTTATGGAGTGGTGTCTACCTGTCTATCAATCTGTTTCATACACACACACACACACACACACACACACACACACACACACACATTCATCTACACACTGACACACAAACTACACACATGCGCGTGCGCAACTGGGTCATCTCCCCGCGCGCGCGCGCGCACACACACACACACACACACACACACACACTAAATACGCAGATGGGAATACAGAGAGAGAGAAGGATGTAGACAGCGAGCTAAAACAGGATCAGGCGGAAGCAAATAAAAGAAGAGAGAGATTTCGTTTTGACTGTTAATCCGTATATTCATGACAGACAGACAGACATACAGACAAAGAAGAAAACAAGATGAATAGAAGAAACGGCTGGTCACAACAATCGCTGACATGAACAGTTTGTACTGCGCCGCACTGTGCCGTGGGAAAACCTCGATGGAGTTCAAGTCGGTCACGACCACCTGCGTGCCGTGGGGCAGCTGTTGACCCCTTTCCCTTGGTGGCTGAAAGGGACACAGGCTGCACAACCAATAAAAAGAAAAATCAGTGAGTCAAGCCCTTGCTTAAGGAGTCGAATAGGCTATTTATAGAGTGGCACAACTAGCTTGCATTGAGAATTGTTATTGTGTCTGAAAGTTGACACTCCCCATTGTCTTTCATAGGGCTACCAAGGGACAGGCCAGGCGATTCCAAGCAGACTGATTAAAATGAAGAAAATGGGACTGATTTGGGGGGGGGGGGGGGGGGGCAACCATCTGGCGCAACGGTAGGATGACGGGTCAGTGCAGAGGCCTGAGATATGAGGGGAGCCAAGGGGAAGGTCACGTATTTGAAGATTGTTGAGTGTTGTCATCAGTGGAAATCCCCCAAAACAGATGGATGTATTTGTGGGGTTGTTGTTTTTTGATCAGTCACTAGTTTGATATGACAGACTTGCTCAAATCTATGCTAGGCCTCAAAACGCTTGCATGGATTACAATTATAGTGATTTGGTTGCCGGCTTGTAATAATGGCGTGTGGCCACACTCGCTCTCCTCCCCACACACCTACGGAACGGTTGAGGTTTACGTCATCACTGCAAAAGCCTTTAGGGACAAAGGCAAAAGAGAGAGAGGCTGGGGGAAAAACACACACACAAGAGAGAGAGAGAGAGAGAGAGAGAGAGAGAGATGTAAATGCACTTGCCTTACCGCTTTAGGGACAAGTTATTCTTTCGCGGTAGTCATGGTCCTCTCACAGCGTCCCAGCTTTAAAGACAAATCGCATGCGGTCACCACGTGCCTTGCGCGTGGCGATGGGTGAGAAGTAGGCTACACCCCGTCCAAGTGCACTGCTGAGAGCTTGCGGTCAGCTGGTAGCGAAAGGGTTAAGCAGTTCTTCTGTCATGGCCTGACTCGTTTCGTAACGCGTTGACCGTCACAGGGCCAGGTTTATAGGGTTCAATCGTTCCTTTGCTGTCCAACTCGGGAAGCACTGACACTGCTGCTGTCTGTTGTCAATTGACAGGCATGCAGACTGACTTGGTGACATTCACCGGGACAAGAAACATGCAATCACCTCTGAATGTATCGAGCACTGTTGCATTTTCGTCACGATAAAATAAATTTGGAGAGGCTGGGGAACACACACACACACACACACACACACACACAGAGAGAGAGAGAGGGAGAGAGACGGGGGGTGGGGGGGGGGGGTGGATGCACTTGCCCTTACCGCTTGACTCTTCTCCTGTCCCTTGATACTTGTGAAGGACATTTTCGACGAGAGAGAGAGAGAGAGAGTAGGAGGAGGAGGCCCAACTGGCGTTTTTAATTCTACAATTTACCCATATTTAGTGCAAAATCAAGAAATCTTCGAGGTTTGACAAGCAAAGACTCGAAAATGGCATTTTGAAACTATGCTTTTACGATAAAATTACTGAAAACTACCGCACAGAACCATATTTAATGATAAACGTTAAAGATTTTGAACAGAGACATGATCTCAGCAGATTGCATCAGTGCTCATGGCCACCTAATAGAATGGGGTAGATACACGAACACTACCAGAGAAGACAAAGAGCTCAGTAGTGGTTTTTGGTCGAAGATAAAACTCATCATTTTCTGGACAGCTGCTCCAGATACAAACCAACAAGACTGGAACTAACACGGCAGTTATCAAAAGATGAGTCAGATCCAAACTTGAAGGAACATTGTCCGAGTTAAATGCTAGACGTTGACAAATTCCTATTTCCAACAGGAAAGGGAAGTTTTCAGGAACGACATTAACCTCTCTCTCTCTCTCTCACACACACACACACACACACACACACATACACAAAGAGGAGCACGCGCGCGAACGTGCGAGCATGAGCACAAAAGAGCATTTACAATCACACAAGAAGGACCACGATCTTCATTTAAACTCGGTTAATTTGATAAGACAAAATCTGCAATTACAGTATCTTGCACAAAAGAAACTGATCTTAAAAAAAAGAAAGAAGAAAAAAAAAATTGCGCTTTAAACCGTACTATCCACATTTGTTTTAAATGATTTATTTTCATACACATATAAACATGCACACGCTTGTGCAGGCTCTCTCTCTCTCTCTCTCTCTCTCTCTCTCTCTCTCTCTCACACACACACACGCGCGCGCGCGCGCAAGCAGCACACACACACACACGCACGCACGCACGCACGCACGCACACACACACACACACACACACACACACACACACATGCGCGCGCGCGCGCGCGTCAGCACGCATACATACGCAACTTCCCGCCTCGGGCCCCTGCCTCGATCCCCGCTTCTACCCACTATTATACACCCCAAACGTCCTGTGCTCCGTACTCTGTCGGTACTCGTAGTGTAGGGTGGCACACCCCCCTTCAAGCAAAAAAACGTTGCAACTTTCCTTGCAGAAGGCACAGAGAAATGAACACTTTTGAGAAATGCCTATGCCACAAAATACCTCTAACACAAATTGATACAAACAAAAAAACTGGTAGGCGAAAAAAGAAAAAAAAAATTGACCTTGCCCCACACACGGGGCAAAACGCCCACACACGTAGGGCAAATCGCCCACGGTAGGCGTTTAGCCCCATGAGTGTAGGCGTTTTGCTCCACAATTAAAATGTACGGAAAACAATCAAAAACTACCTCTACTAGATAGATGAAGGAATTATGTACATGTTTTGTGCAGCTATCATGTTTTTTAGCTGTTAGTATCATGCCCGATAGATCAGTCATCTGAACAACAGTTGGGGCAGATGAATGTAGGAAGTCCTTCAGTGCATTCCTCATGGGCCCAGTGACGGCAGGACTGTTACTCTACCCACATTTCTCCTGGTCTGGTACAACTGTGTGGTTCACAGCAGATGAGACAGGGCCAGTCCTCCTCTTCCTCACTGTTATTTTCCTCAGCTGTCGCTGGCCTTTTCTCTTTCTCCCGTCCAGTCTTAGGCGAAGAATCAACCAAGAAACAGTCGGGGAAACAAAGGAACAGCTCTCTGTTTCCCGACTGTTTCTTGGTTGATTTCTTCTCTGCATGCTTTTCTGCCAGAGCAGCTCTGTATGGCGATGAGGTCAGCAGTGCTGCAGACTCTGTCTTCCTCGATCTTGGTCTCTTCACTGGCAGCTTTAGAAGAGGGGATGAACAGAGGATGACTTCCCTAATCCCTTCAGAGTTGGTGAGGCAGAGAGCTGCTCCTTTAGGACTGGAGAGTGAAGGGAGGATGCGGCCGTAATCGGGGTGTTTGGCTCTTCCGTATGTGTTGATGGTTCCCTAACTTGAGGCAGAACACAGGACAGGACGGGCCACTACAACTAGTGGCCAACATCGTGGCCAAAGCAGGTAAACTGGAGGGTAAGGTGTGGTGCATGTAGCTGGTTTTAGGGAGTTTCCATACCGTTGTACCAACTGGCGCTGGTTATCTATCACCACAACAAACCTGTTGATAACTTTGCTGGTTGCAACCAGCCGCCGTGGCGAAGTGGTTAGCGTCGCGGACTCCCGGCTGGAAGGTCGTCAGTTCGAATCCCATCAGAGTCATGTGGGTTTTTTCTGCCCCGACCGGCTCCTACCCAGAGTTGAGTTTGCTGCGGACTCAGTTGGGAAGACTGGGACCACACAGTCGAGTTTCATCCACTTAATGGATGCGTTTCTGAGTGTGTTGCTCAAATTTCCTGACCAACACTGCAGGTGCCTGTATCTCTCAGGCCTGGTTGACGCCAGGATATATTATGAAAGGAAGCGTAGAGTACAGCCCTGCCATGTAGTCTCAGACCGAAATGGAAATCCGTAGCATCATCTTCATCATCCTCATTCTCATCGATCAGCATTAAAAAAAAGTCTCAAATTCTGTGGCCCTTCATGCCCTGCTCTCACGGTGACCTCATTTCCGACGTCCTCTCCACGTCTGTGGTCTTGATTTGGTTCGTCGGGGTCACCGGTATCGGCGAGTCCATGGGGGCTGTCGTTGGACGTTACGTGTGGCGCCCTCCGGAGGGAGAGCTCACTCACGCCGGGCTCCGCGACTAAACAATTATTGTCGTCAGTAGGGGGCTTAGTAGGTGGTGTCCTGCGTATGTTAGATCAGAACAGGCGCCACTGAACACCACCGAAGTGACTCGGCAGCAGTGCAGTGTCTCCTCCGGTGGGTTGCCTCTTGACGACTTGACATTGACTGCTACCTGTGGATTGCCGGTGCCGGGGCTGCGGCGGGGCCGACCGGGCTGTGGCTGTGGACGGGGTGTCGGAATGAACGGCGTGGGGGGGGGGGGGGGGGGGGGGGGTGGAGGGCAGCAGAATAGGAGTGTGGACGCGGATGGGGAAGGGAGGCGGAGGGAGGGCAGGAAGTGAAAAGTGGGGCACCACAAGCACACACCAACTTGGACGTCGTGCACGGTTCCGCGGACTTTGGACTTTGGACCTGGGTACCCTTGGACATCCTTTTGTTCCCTTGCCCATCACCCCTCTCTCACCCCACCCCCACCCCTTTAACCCCACCCCTGTAACCTCAACAGCCTCCCACAATGCACTGCGCAAGAAGTACCCAAGATGCAATCGGCAGAGCTTTCACTTTAGTACGACAGCGTCATTCCGACTTTGGCTGTGTCCGTGGCTGGACGTGTTTTGGAGTCTGTTCGTTGAGCCTCGCTGTTCTTGTGCCTGTCTTGGACAGTGGTTCTTTGCGTCGTCCTTGGACTTTGTTTTTGGTGCTGGTGCCTAGTTCAGCTTTCTTTTTTTTGCGACTTTTTTGACTCCTGGTGCCATTGTCGGACGTTTGTGGTGTTTTTTTTTTTCCTGGGGTTTTCTGTCCTGGTTCGGCAGTCGTCTCTGGCTCTGCTGTCGCCTCGGCCTGTGCTGTTGTGCCGTGCGTGTTCGCCCTGTGCCTGTCTGCCGTGCCTTTTGCCCAGGACGTTGCCTTCGTGTTTTCTTGGACCACAGGTTAGTTGATTTTTGTTTCCTTCTTAACTTCAGATTTACCGAGACTCGTTTTATGTCGTTAACTGTCTTTCGTTGGTAAGAATAGTGTTTTTTTTTTTTTTTTTTTTTCTGTTGTTGTTGAAACTTATGACTACTTTGAGTTTGATGAAGCGCAAACACTCACGCTGAGCATTGAGAAAATTTCGATTCATATGCTTGTGAAAACTATAACAACGTATCGATAAGCATATTCAGAACTCTATAAATAAAGCTAATAAAATGATTAGCATAATTAAACATATTTCTATTCACATAAATAAAGATATCTTTACAAAACTATATAAGGCTTTCCTTAGACCACATTTGGAATATGGCAATACAATTTGGTATCCTTGAGTAAAGAGGCAGTCTGCTGCCTTGGAAAGAGTACAAAGAAGAGCAACAAAACTAGTAAAGAATATACAAGATCTTCCCTATGAAGGTAGGTTAAAAGCTCTTGGACTGCCTACCCTGAAAACAAGACGAGTGAGGGGCGATTTTATTCAAGTCTATAAAATATTAATTGTGTAGACAATATTCCTATTTCAACATTCTTTACTGCATCAAGAGTTGATACTACCAGAAATAGCGTGGATAAAATCTATCATGAATATTGTCGCACTAACCTACGGAAATTTCCTTTTAGTAACAGAGTACAAATCTTTGGAATAAATCAACCCCGAACTTTAGACGTGCACAAGATACTAATCTTTTCAAAAGCTCTGTCGATGGTAGTGCATTACTGAAGACTATTTATTTTAATTATGATGAATAAAGACTTGAGAGAGAGTTAAAGACCTGACCTTTACTAAGACCAGAGAAACGTATAGAAGGGACATATAAAGCCAGTTCTGGCTATAATTGCAAAGCAATTGATCCTCTGGACTTGGACCCGAGGCATTGTATTGCGTTTAACCTAGGTTGATCAGAGTAACGCACCTCGCGCACTTTAATTCATCAGCGCATTACTGGCCGGATATTAAGTATATCGCTCTGACCCTGCCATTGAGGAAATACTATTCATATGTTTGTGAAAAAACTATAACAACATATCAGGCACTGTATTGCGTTTAACCTAGGCTGATCAGAGTAACGCACCTCGTGCAATTTAATTCATATATCGCTCTGACCCGCTATTGAGGAAATAAGCTTACTATTCATATGTTTGTGAAAACTATAACAACATATCAGGCACTGTATTGCGTTTAAAACATAGGCTGATCAGAGTAATGCACCTCGTGCAATTTAATTCATCTGCGCATTACTGGCCGTGTGTCACGTTATTTAGCTCACACTACACATATGCACAACAACGACATTTACACAGTCCATGGAAGGTTTGAGGTCAGAACTGCTTTTTTTTTCTTTTTTTTTTTTTTCCGAATTTTTGTGTGTTAAATTAAGCTGTTCCTTCTTTGAGGTTTCGCCTTCCCTTTTTGTCCTGAGGGCCCCATGTGTGCCTGGAGAGTACTGTAATTAATATTAAAAGTCTCATGAGGAAGGATTTGTGGGTCTGATGGAAAGGGAACCAATAGAGGCAAGATGGCACCAAGTGAGCCTTGTGTGAACCTCTACGGGATACGCTCATGCTTTGCAGCAATTCTTAGTCGTGAGCCTACTAGGCCTAGGCCTAGCCTGCTGAAATATCGCGGGGCCCTGTCAGGGTTGGCTAGATCCGCACCAAGTCACTCAAATTACAAACAAGCACACAAGATGTCAAGTAACGCCAATTTCATTGACTGTACAAAACAAGTGAATTTTCGACTCAAAGTCTTCATCAGACGTGACAAGTTACGAACAAACAACGGTCATAAGGAAGACAACACTTCCCATTCGGATGTGAGGAGAAAGAAAAAATAGTTGCTTGTCACAGTCTATGAAATTTGCGTAACTGTACATTTTGTGTGTTTATTTGTATTTTAAGTCATTTCAGTAACACAGCAGTCCGTTTTCAGTGCGCACCAAGTCAGTTTTACTATTCCTGTCATACCACACGGGGCACTTGCAGGTTGGGCTACAGCGCACCAAGTCAGTTAAATTACTATTTTTTTCCTGCCAAAGGGTCGTAGTATCACATTGGGGCCCTGTCAGGTTTGGCGAATTTTATTCTTCGTCCTGCCTTAGTTCACTAAGTTTGTTTGACTGTCGTCCTGCCGATTGGTCACAGAACATAGGGTTCTCAGAGAGGTGGCTAGTTCGCTCCGTTTGTTTTCCAACTGGCCTGCCTTACTATAAGCAGAACAGTTTACCCACACGATTTCGTCGTATTTTGTACAGATATTTGTCGAAAATGCAAAGACGACGACGAATTTAGAAAAAAAAAAACAACAACAGCAACAAAAAACTTTTTAAAATGTCTGGAGAAGTTCTTGAACAGTAACTGAGCATGCCATATATAACCACAGTGGAGCATGCGATATGTAACCATGACAACTCTTGCTAAATTTCGCACACGAAATGACGTTGAGTGGGCTTAATTTTTTTTTTTTTTTTAAACATGTGCAGAAATATTTTTTGTTCAATCATCGACAGAGCATGACCTTATGCCACAATGCGTTAGAAAGTAATTTGTGGCAGACAGAATCTGTTCTACCGTAGTGTAAATGCAAGACCTGGTGGGTTACTACCAGGAATAGTCTCTGCAGTACAGTGGTCACTTTGCTCCCCACCCCCACCACCACCCCCGACCTTTTTTTTATTATTATTATTTTCTCTCAATAGCAATTTGGAACTTTGAATACACCTTTTGTAGAAAATACGCTCATTGTAGTCGAACAACATTCCAAAAGCAGTCGTAGGGTAAGGAGGTCTGTGCACTGACGGAGCCCAGGCATGGACCATCGACGAACAGCCAAACCTAGCCAAACTCAAAAGACCGCTCACAGGACCCTGTTTGGTTAGATGTAGTCTTTGTCCCCACACACAAGGCATCAGTGGTAGCATCCTTTCGTCGAAGCTTATGAAGGTCATCTCTCACTTACTCTTTTAGTATGTTGCTACCCTGTTAGCCTCTTATCACCGGTATTTCGGAGTTTCCGTCGCGGAACTCTCGCTTTCCTTTATGAGTTATGATCTTGTTGGCCTATGTCTACCCGTGTGCTGGATTCCCTCGGATCTCTCTCGCTTCGCAAAAAAAAAAAAAAAAAAAAAAAAAAAAAAGAAAAAAAAAAAAAAGAAACAAAGAAAGAAATAATAATAGTAACAACAACAGCAACAATGATTATAATAATAATTATAAAACTAGTGTATTCTCTCGGCTGTCCCCTTTCCACCCCGTCTGTCGGAGTTTCTAACCATCCCTTTTCCACCCGTTTGTCTGAGTTGAACTTGAACTTGATTTTAGGGCGCAGTAAGCCTCGCGGCTTTTCAGATGCCCTAGTCTTTCTTGTTTTCGTCAGATTGAGTGCGCATTTTACATTTTTTTTTTCCGTGACAATGGTCACGCATCATATTTGAACTTTTTGTCCATGATACCTTTTTCTTTTTCCAGAAGGTCTTTAAATAGATTAATGTTTTTTGCAGCAAATACGAGCAATCCTCCTATTTGAAAAACAATTTTTTCTAACATTGCTGGAAACTTGTTTTATAAATACCTTTTGATAGGAATTTCTTATTCTTTCGTCACTCACTAATGTGAAAAAAAAAAATCCTTTCTATATCATCTAAACCATTGAATATTTTATATGTTTGAATTAGATCACCTCGTAGTCTTCTAAACTTCAATGAAGGCAGCTGTAGTTTTCTTAACCGATCCTCGTAGCTTAAGTGGCTGGTACTTTTTTTATTAATCTTGTTGCTCTCCTTTGTACTTTCTCTATACTGATCGATTGTCGTTTTAGTAATGGGTGCCAGATAGTATTTCTATATTCCAAGTGAGGTCTAACCAGAGTCTTGTATAGTTGAATGAGTGTGTCTTTGTCTCTATAGGTCAAGGATCTTTTGTTAATACCCTAGCATCTTATTAGCTTTAGCGATGGCATTTCTAATATGTTGGCGAACTTGTAGTTGACAAGGAGTTTTTGGGGGTTGAATTTCTTGCGTCTGTGCAAAGGTACTATGTATTGTGCTAAATTCTAAAAAGCGGTAGAAACAAGTTTTGTGAGGTATCGTTTAGGTGCTAATGTGTTTAGAAAACCAGTCGTCGGCGTCGTATAGATTATAAACATTTGGCGAATTCTGCGGCCCTCCTGGCAAAACAGCTGCTGCCTGATCGTTTTCCGGGCCTACATGACCTTGCTGCGCACTCAATTTCCACATGCGCGTTTGACTCGTTTTGACCAACAAAAAAAAAAAAAAAAAAGAGAGAGACTGTAAATCACGATTGGAACCAAGTAGGCCTAGTTGTTTCCTCCCCTGGCGGTTTTCCACCCGTCTGTCGTAGTTTTCCTCCCCTGGTGGTTTTCCACAGTTCAGTTCAGTGGTTTATCTAACGTCTGTTCACCATTGATGATATTAGACGAAAAATAATTTAAAACATCATCTCCAACTAACAAAGCTTAACCTCAAAGATATAAAAAAAACAACAATAACTTTTTGAATTAGTGGTGAAAATAAACACGCATCAAAGCAGCTTGGCAATTTTAGATTGTGCTATAATAGTAGCAATGTTGTGATAGAAGGGCTGGACAATATTTGACTGATATCTTGAACGTTGAATTTTCTTTATAAATTTTCTTTATAAACTGGAGTTAAGACAGAACATTCTCTCAATAAATGATGTACTGAGATAGGATTACCAGAAGTACAAAAAACATGGCAAGAATATTTTGTGTTCCATGCATTTTACTTGAGTTTTGTTACTATCTTGGAAATGTGAGAAATGCTTTTCCACCCGTTTGTCGGAGCCCCCCCACCCCCCACCCCCACTGCTTTTACACCCCCGTCTGTCGGAGTTTCTTTAGGCCTATCGGAATCTCCCGCTTCCATGGCCGCTTCCTACTTATTAACTGGCCTCTTTCCGCTTGTATGTCGTAATTTCTGTCGGCAGTCTCTCACTTCGTAACTTTTAGGAGCATGATATTCAGTTGGCTTCTTGTGTCGAAATTTCAGTCGGGAATCTCTCACTTTCTAAAGGAGTGTGTGATTCAGTCGGGAATCTCTCACTTTCTAAAGGAGTGATAATTTTTTTTTTGTTAAATCCCCTTTTCACACACATGTTGGGATTTCTTTTAAGATTCTTTCGCTTTCAAATGAGTGTGTTGGAGTTTCCATAGAGAATTTTTAGACTAGTGTGTTATCCAATAGCTCCATTTCACCTGTGTGACGGAGTTTCCTTCGAGAATCACTTGTTCCCTTAAGCGTGTGTTATCCAGTAGGCCCCACGAACCTGTCGCTTCCTATTAACCCAGTGTGTTATATATCCTGCTGTCTCCTTTCTTCACGTGTGTCGTCGAGTCTCTGTTGCAACAGCAAGATTACATGATCTTAGTAGTTCGGAAACTGAAAGATGACCAAGCTTAAAATCCCTAGAAACAGACAGGCTATATGCTAAATTCCGCTCCCCTGTCTCCTGCGCACTCGCCACTCCCACTCTCACCACCTGTCCTTTTTTTTTTTTTTTTTTTTTTTTTTCTTCCTTTCGTCCATTGTTCAGTACGTACTGACGCTCAGGCATTTTCCCCATCAACAAATAAAAAAAAAAAAATGAAGAAGAGAAGAAGAAAAAGAAATGCTCTCAACAACTTCTTAGCATCAAAGTCCTTTGAAAGCATGTACTTGATATCAGCTGTGTAATAGCATGTAAAAGCCCATTTACACTTTTTGCCTGCATTGAAATGACACTTGCTGCTAAAGCACTTGCCAACAACTTTTCACTATCATCTTTAAACAGTATGGTGATGATGAGTACAGGCCAGAAAGAGTGTATTCAGTGTGCTTTAACTGACTTTTGTTGATCAATTTTCGTTTCAAGTACCCCTCCAAAAGTAACTTTTTCATGATGACAAGTCCGTTTCAAAATCACCCCCTTCAAAAAGAAAAAGAGAGAGAGTCAAAAAGCCTCTCTATCTGTATCACGGATGTTAAAATGTTTTTCGATGTCTTTGATCTGTATACACAATACCCTGCTCAGATTGATATTACAGTTTGTGCGTGGTTAATGGGAGAGAACTCAGAAGTGAAACCACTGTACTGATAAGTGTTTCCTTTCGGCAATTCAGGCACAACTGAAAAATTATTCTTAAAAATCAATATTCATATGGGATGGAAAGCTGCCAAATTTTACTGGGAACTATCCTCATATATGTTCATTTGTTATTATGATGAAAGCTACCCATATCTAGATGTAATCCCCCCCCCCCCCCCCCAAACGCTCATTAAGACATCATTTTTGTGAAAGGAGGCAAAAAATTTATCATTTCTTTCCACACAGGACATTTCATGACCAGTGTATTTATATCGTCAAAGTACTAATTTGATTTTATAGCAATGTTAATGTCAAAATTATTTTTTGCTGCATACAGCCTAAGTTGGTGTGTGTATGTTGAACTGCAAAAAAAGCATTTCAAAGCAGTCAGACAGTACAGCAGTTGTTGATAGGAGAGAAAAAAAAAAAAGGGGGGGGGGGGGGGGGGGGGGGGGGGGGGGAGACAGCAGGGTCATGAGTGAGGTGGGAGGGAGGATGGGGGGAAGAGGGACTGGATGAGAAGTGGGAAGAATGGTAAAGTGAAATCAAATGTGAAGGGGATGGGGGTGGAGAGACATAGGGAAATGCACACTCGGTACCACACACACACAAGGAAACATATATATGGACACATAACTCACAGTCACACACAAACATACACATTTCTGCCATCATCACCACCAGAATCACCACCACTACAGCACACACACACACACACACACACACACACACACACACACACACACACACACACACACACACACACACATGTTGCATGCTATATTTGTTTCCTTTTTTATGAGGGCAGGATGTTAAAAAAAAAAAAAAGCTTGACATCTTATTCTTCAGTCCTCAATAAAGACTTGACAAACGCGCACACATACATATACTCACACTAAAAATAAACATCCTGTCCTGAAGAGTTCTTTGCGGCTTGTCAATCAGATGCACACCAGAACAAAAAAAAACATACATGAATTGATAGTTTGATTAAGAGACATACTTGATATGATTCTGAAGCCATATAAAGAACATGTTTAACAGAACACCCCATCATCCTTTCACCCATACACCCACACACCATTCCATCCTACTCTCACAACTCACTGTTGTTTCTACCACTCACCTCTGCTGGGCTGCTAAAGAGTCCATAACACTTTATGGTTCGTGTGTGTATGTGTGTGTGGGAGGAGTGGAGGGGAGGAAAGAACAGTGGGTGTGTTTGCAATTGGGGGGGGGGGGGGGGGGGGGGGCAAGGAGTAAGGAGGGGATGGGGAAGAGGGGATACATATACACAAGCACACTCACTCTCTCCACAATGCATAGATTCATTGTGTTTAATGTACATTCTGGATAGATATCAGTCCCTAATATACCAAATTTTTGAGGAAAAACAAAAGCCAGGGAAGAGACACATATTTTTGAACAACAATAAAACTTAATTATGAAAATTTGAGTATGTAAATAAGAGTAATGGTGAAAAGGGAAACAAAGCACCAGAATTAAAAACAACAACACACTAATGAGGCCCCATCACTCTATCTAGCCTTATGATTGAGGGGTTTCTGTTCAAAACCGATGCCTGGGAAGGTTTAATGCCAGATTTAAATGAAATTTGAAAAACACCAAGTTCATGTACACAACTTTTTTCTGATCCTATTGAGGAAATAATGCGCACATGAAAAACTTCAATCAGTTTCCAACAAAAACGCACAGTTTACAGGGCACCCGCACATTTAGGTCGAGTCTGTGAGTCATTTGAAAGCACCTGCTATTAGCTCTGTGATAGCCTGTAACAGGCCATTTGCATTTTTTGCCTGCATTGAAATGACACCAACTGCTGTAGCACTTGTCAACAACTTTTTCTAATATTTTTTAAACACAATATTGTCATGATGAGTACATGCTAGGGAAAACTGTATTCAGTGTGCTGTAACTGACTTTCCATTTTTTTTAATTTAAAGACCCCCCCCCCAAAAAAAAAAAAAAAAAAAAAATGTCACTTTCACGTGATGATAAGTCAGCTTCAAACACTTAATAAAATTCTTGGGATCACCTGCAAGTGAAAGAAAAAAGATGTGACAAAAGGGCCTCTGTATCATTATATACAGTAGCATGCTCAGATTGATATTACAAGCAGTTTGTGCATGGTTAATGGGAGTACAGTGAAACCACTGCACTGTTGGTTGTTTTCTTTCCAGCAATTCAGACACAACTCAGAAATTATTCTCAAAAATCAATATTCCTATATGGAGGACAGCTGCCAAATTTGACTAGGAATACACCTCATACAGCTTCATTTCTGTTATTATGATAAAAGCTACACTTATTTCAAATGTAAATTTTTGTGGGTTTGTTGTTGTTGTTCCAAAACCCAATCCCTTGAAGACATTATCTTTGTGACAGGAGGGACAAAAAAATCATCAATTTTTTTTTTTCACATTGCACATTTTACGACCAGTGTGTCAACATCAAGAAAGAGCAAATTTGATCTAATTGCAATGTCACTGTGAAAATTATTCTTTGCTGAATACAGCCTCAGTGTGTGTGTATGTTGAATAGCAGTGTGCATTTCAAAAGGGTCAAAGAGTGCAGGAGTTATTGATATGAAAATAAAAGGGAGGAAAGTAGGGTGGAGAGTGGGGCGGCAGGGGGAAAGGTGGGAAGATGGACCAGATGAGGAGGGGGAGGAATGGTGCAGTCGGACATTGGGGGGGGGGGGGGGGGGGGGGACATGGGGTACCGCACACACTCAGACCACATACACACCAACACACATAAAACCCACACACATACACATCCCTTCCAGTACCACCACAAGAACCACCACAACATAGGCACACACACACACACACACACACACACACACACACACACACACACACTCACACACACACACACACACACACATGATACACACACAACCACACACACACACACACACACACACATCCTGACCAAGACTTCTTTGCAGCTTGTTGATCACCTCAACAGCAGGAAAAAGTTATATATAAATTGACAGCTTAAGAGACATACTTCATATAATTCTGAAACCATATGTAAAGCAATATGTCAAACAGAATAGCACATCCTTTTTCCATGCATACACCCCCGACACCATTGCACTCTGCCCCTACATTTTACTGTTTTTCTGCTGGGCTGGTAAAGAGTTCTCAAGATATTACAGTTTCTCAAGACAGTGACATGGGAAGGAGAGTAGTTTGTATGTGTGTGTGTGTGTGTGTGTGTGTGTGTGTGTGTGTGTGTGTGTGTGTGTGTGTGTGTGTGTGTGTGCAGGGGATGGGGGAGGGAATAAGAAGGGGATGGGGAAGAAGGTATCCACACACACATGCACACACTGTCTCCACAATGCATAGACTTCTTGTGTTTAATCTACATTCTGAATGAATATAAGCTTCTAAATTAACGCAACTCTCAAGGAGAAACAAAAGCCAAGAAAGAATCACGCATATTTAAAAAAAAAAAAAAAAAAAAACACATAACTACAAAAAAATTGAGGATGCAAATGAGAGTAATGGTGAAAAGGGAAGCAAAGCACTGGAATTTAAAAAGAAAGAAAGAAAAAAGATAGAAAACTATAACAAGGTCCCACCATTCTATCTAGCCTCATTAGTTGGGGATTTCCATTCAAAATGATGACAGGGAGGGTGTAATGCTAGTTTGAAAGGAAATTCGAGACACATTTCAGAACTCATGTGCACAGCTTTTCTCTGACCCTGCTGAAGAAATAATGCCCACATGAAAAAAAAATTCAATCAATGTCTAACTAAAGTGCACAGTTTACATGGCACCTGCACATATAGGTTGAGTCTGTGAGTCCTCTGAAAGTACCTGTTATTAGCTCTGTGATAGCATGTAACAGCGCATGTGTGCATTTTTTTTTTTTTTTTTGCCTGCATTGAAATGACATTGGCTGCTGAAGTACTTGCCAACAACTTCTTACTGACGTTTATTAAACTGTATGGTCATGATAAATGCAGGCTAGGAAAAGTATATTTACAATATTACAGAGTTGTAACTGACTTTTCATTTTTTTTTTTTTTCAGTTTTAATTTGATTTAAACCCCCCCCCCCCCCCCCCCCCAAAAAAAAAAAAAAAAAAAAAAAATCATTTTTTCATGATGTCAGTTTCAAACACTTAAAATTCTTAGGATCACCCAAAGTGAAGAAAAAAAGATGGGACAAAAGAGCCTCACTATCTGTATACTCAATAACCTGCTCAGTTTGATATTACATGCAGCTTGTGAACAGTTAATGGGAGTACAGTGAAACCATTGCACATATAGCTGTTTTCCTTCTGGCAATTTAGACACAACTAAAAAAAGATTATTCTTGAAAATCGGTACTCATGGGATGGACAAGTGCCTTTTTTTTTTTTTTTTTTTTTTTAACTGGGAACTATCCTCATATATATTCATTTCTGTTACCATGGTAAAAGCTACCCTTATTTCAGATGTATGTTTTGTTAATTTTTCCAAACCCACCCCCTTTAACTTTTTTTTTGTAAAGACATAATTTTTGTGACAGGAGGCAACAAACAAAAAAAAAAAAAATCATCATTTTCTCCCACATCAGACATTTTATGACCAGCGTATTAGTATCAGTAAAGGGAAATAGATACTGGACGAGAGGCTCTCTGCCGAAATGAACAATAGGCTTAGCATGTGTCTAGAAGTGTTTGTGGCATAGCCGTATACTCCTCACAAAAAAGTCAAGCATCGCGACTGCAAAATTTAATAAGATTTTATCTGTTTTGGATTAAGACTATCAACAGCGAAACTTGGAAGTGGTGAATTGTGTTTAGCATTATCAGGAACACACCAACAGACCATGCACTCTTCTCTAATATTAATGCCTCTGTCCAGGCCATGGACTCTGAGTGTGTGCCTGCTTCGCCAGTCCGTCTGGCTTCTGGTCCTGCCGTTGCCCCCGCCCCTGTTGCTGGTGCCGAGGGACGGAGGGTGGCTTTCTCCGAGTCGGTTGAGGTGGCCTACTTCGCTAGACGGCCTGCCTACGACCGCTTTCCTAGCGACAGCCTGGCTTTGCCTCTTGGTGAGTACCTGTGTACATTGTTTGTTTGTCTGTTTGTCTGTCTTACCCTCAGTTACACACACACACACACACACACACACACACACACACACACACAGATAGCACATTACTGCAAACTGATACTCGCCCCCGCACATGGGTAAAGGAGATGATGAAAACACAAGTGCTGCAGCGGGACACACGAGAGAAGTGGAACAGAAGATAACACAGCTTGAAAGAGATGTGTAGTTGGATCCGGCGAAAGACATTTATTCACAGCCTTAAAAAAATCTGCCATGAAGAAGAAAAGAAAAGGAAAGAAAAGAGAGAAAAAGAAAGAAGAACAAGAAGAAAAAGATGAAAAGAAGTGAGAAGTTGAACTGGAAGGAAACCTAGAAGGTGGCAAAAAAGAGTAGGCTACAAAGAAGAAAAAGAAGAGAAGAAGAAAGAAAAAAGGAGATGAGGAAGAATTAGAGGGAAAGGAGACGAAAAGTAGGAAGACTACGAGTACGAAAAAGAAGAATTTCTCTCTCTCTCTATTTGTCTGTCTGTCTCCCACTCTCTTGTGCACCCTCAAGAGACGGATAGATAATTGCACTTTATACACACAAAAGACGACAGCTACAGCCCACATGGCAAGAAGCATCCACAAGTAACAGTGAGAAGATGAAAAGAAATCACAAAAAAAAGCATCATAGAGGCCAAGAGAGTTTCAAGAGGTAATGAAAAACACTCTGAAAAGTTAGCATATTTGCAGAAACACACACACACACACACACACACACACACACACACACACACACACACAGATAGATTGCACATGACTGCACACGGATACACACACACACACATCGGTAAAGGAGATGAAGAAGGCGGAAGTGCTGCAGCGAGACACAGGGAGAAGTGGAACAGAAGGTAACACAGCTTGAAGCAGGATCTGGCGAAAGACATTTATTCACAGCCTTATAAAATCTACCATGAAGAAGAACAGAAAAGAAAAGAGAGAAAAGAAAGAACAAGAAGAAAAGAAATGAGAAGCTGAAGAGGAAGGAAACATAGACGGGAGCAAAAAATGACTACAAAAAAAGGAAGAGAAGACAAGAAAAAATAGAGAAAAAAAGGAGAAGAAGAAGAAGAAAGAAGAAGAAAAGAAGGAAGAATATGAGTATGAAAACACGAACATCTCTCTCTACATATATTTCTGTCTAATTCTCTGTCTGCCTGCCTGCCTGCCTGTCTGTCTGTCTCTCTCTCTTTCCCTTGTGCACCTTCAAAGAGATGGATAGATAAATGCGCTTAATACACACATAAAAAGACGGTTACAGCCCACATGGCAACAAGCATCCACAAATGCCAGTGAGAAGGTGAAAAGAAATCACAACGAAAAGCATTATAAAGGCTACATGTTAGAAGAGGAAAAGAAAAAACACTCAAAAAAGTTAGCATATTTGCAGAACACACACACACACACACACACACACAATGTGTCATGTTTGCAGAAAAGACAAAAGTGAAATAACAAGAAGTAATGGTATTTGAGAAAAGAAAAAAAAAAAAAAGCAACAAGCAAAACACACACACACACACACACACACACACACACACACGCACACACACACACACACACACACACACACACCACCACCACCACCACCACCATAACAAAAGAGAAGAAGAACAACAACAAACCACTAAAACTCACAGATTTGCATGCTAAAAAACACAAAACGAAATCAACATGTTTGCTGAGAAATAAACTAGACAGGTTCACAAGGGAAAAGACCCCCTCCCTCCACCCCACCCCCCCTCCCATAGATAACACCACATTAACTCAGCATCTTGGTAATCAAATGAAAACGGGAAGAAAAAAAAACGCATCATAAAATCAGCATGTGTGCGAAGATAAAAAGGAAAGCTCTTTCTGATAATAACATAATTATTTTACGCTTGTCAGTATGTTGAACTTCTTGCTCTGTGCACAGTAAGGAGGGATGACATTACAGACCTGTTAAGCCATACAATTTTTGTTCTATTTTGTTTCGGAAAATACGATGAATATGACGCGGACCAAAAACAAAGTTGTGAAGCCAAAATTCTTGAGCGGTTATTAAGCTTGCGGACTCTAACCATGGCTTTGGCTTTAACCAAAGAGGGACAACTCTTGATAACTTCGGCGCGCAAAACGGACTCCAGCTGTCTGCTTCTTCCACAACATGGTTAGAAAACACCGAAAGTAACTGGCAAGAGAGAATGAATTTTAACAAAGCAAGCTGATGAATCAGTTTTTAAAGTAATTTGAATACGAAAGAACCTATCTTTACCGTAGTTAATACAAGATCAGATGGTTACTACCCGAAGAAGTAGCCTGAGCACCATCTGAGTTCCAGGAAAGTGTATGGTGCACATTTAATATCAATGATAGAAACACAGTATTATTTAGCCGCATCGTCCTAATGAGAGTTCTGAAGCTAATGATGAAATAATGTTTGACCTGTTAAAATCTGATATAATGTTAAAATTTGACAAAGTATTGATTATGGGCGATTTCAATTACCCATTTGTCAGATGGGATGGAAAGTGGTCAGGGGAGAAAGGTGAGCAAATTGTGGAAAGAATCAATGATGCATACTTGATGCAGAAAGTTAATAAACCAACAAGGAGGAGACCAGGACAGAACCCAACTTTGGATGACTGGATATTAGTGAATGGGGATATTCTTATTTGGTTTTAAATAACTTTTATTTCAATAAAACAAATGAACAGAATACATTCATAACTGACAGGACAAATGAGCAACAACAAGCCCAAGGCTTATACTGTTATACTATGATATTCTTATTATCAAATATTACACACCAGGATCCACTTGGAAAAAGTGACCATGATGTACTGTCCTTTGAATTTTATGTATTAACAAACTACAACATGAAACAAAGGCAAGATATATTTTCAATCTAAACAAAGGAAATTATAACCAACTGAGAAGTGTTATAAGTAACCATGATTGGACAACTATGGACCAAATGAAAGTAGAAGATAGTTGGAATCACCTCAAAGGAGTACTAACAACAGGTATGGAAGAGTGCATTCCAAAAGTAAAAAACAGGTTTGGTAAAAAACATAAAGCGATATGGATGGATGGAAAAGCGTTTAAAAACAATCTAAAAGAAATATAAGATGTTCAAAAGATACTTGTGCACCAAATCAGGACGGGGGAGTACTTAAGATATATTGAAATAAGGAATTTCAGCATCAAACTTGTTAAGAGAAGCCATAAAAATTACGATTTCAAGAGAAATAGTTAAAGAAATAGGTAAAGTAACCCCAAAATGTTCTGGAAATATGTTAAAGAAAAGATAAAAATAAACACTGGAATAGGCACATTGAAAAGGAAAGATGGAAGTTTGGTAGATAAAGATAAAGAAAAGGCAGAAAATGCTAAACAACTTCTTATCTAGCATTTTTACTCGTGAGGACTTAAGTAGCGTCCCAAACTTACCAGAGTGTTCCCGATCTGATGGTGTATCTATATGTGATGTAAGGGTAACCACGCATGCAGTTAAAAGCAAATTGAAAGAGTTAAACCCTAACAAGTCTCAAGGTCCCGATCTCTTTCCACCACGAGTGTTAAAAGAAGTAAGTGATGAGATAGCTAGTCCACTATATAATATATTGAACAAATCCTTAGAAACAGGATCCTTACCTAGAGATTGCAAGACTGCAGAGGTCACAGTTATATTTAAAAAAAAGGTTCCAAACCAGAGACCCAGGTAATTACAGGCCGGTGAACTTGACGTATTGCGTGCAAGAGTTTAGAGAGCTTTGTAAGGGATGTGGTAGTTGCTCATTTTTACTGAAATGACTTGTATGCTAAATGCCAACATAGATTTAGGGAAAAAAAAAATCATGTGTCACACAATTACTAGAAGTAATCGACAACCTAACAGAATTGGTAGATAATGGGGAACCAATTGATAAAAAGTACTTGGACTTTAGAAAGGCATTTGATTCTGTCCCCCATGAAAAGCTGTTAACTAAACTAAAAGCATATGGAGTAAATGGTAATGTTCTAAACTGGATCAGAGGTTTTCTTAAGGGAAGGTCACAATTATTGAGAGTGGGAGAAGAAAGATCCAAACATCTGAGGTCCTAAGTGGAGTTCCACAGGGTAGTATCCTAGGGCCCATATTATTCACTGTGTTCATTAATGATTTACTGGACATGACTCAAACCACATGAAAAATATTTGCAGATGACACAAAAGTATATGATAAGGCGACAAACAGCACAAAGATCCAACAGGATATAAACAAGCTACTAGAATGGTCAGATGAATGGAACCTTTACTTCAGTGTAGCAAAATGTAAGGTGATGCACATTGGCAAAAAGAAAAACAGTTTGAATATACTATGATTGTGAACGACGAATTGCAGAAAACTAAATACATGTGATGAAGAAACAGATCTGGGAGTAACCTTTGATAAAGACCCATCCTTTGATCCTCACATCCAGCAAGTTGTGAATAAAGCAAATCAGATGATGGGACTCATCAGAACTTTTACCTTTCTAGAAAAGGAGACATTTGTCAAGTTACTTAAAGTATTTGTTAGCCCCATCTCGAATACGCTAATGTAATTTGGAGTCCCTATCTCAAGAGACAGTCAAAAATGATAGAAAATATACAAAGGCAAACTACTAAAATCTTGAAAGAATGTAGTAATACAAACTATAAAGAAAGACTATATTATCTCCAATTACACTCACTGAAAGGAAGGAGGATCAGAGGAGACTTAATCCAACTTTTTAAAATATTCTATAATTATGATGATGTTAATGTTCATGCGCATTTCAAATTCTCAGAAGTGGATTGCACGAGAAAGATGAAGGCAAGATTTTTATCAGACATCACCATACTAACAAAAGAAAGTCTTGTTTTGCTTTCAGAATTGCTAATTATTGGAATGCACTGCCTACTAATACCAAATATGCACCTGACATCAACAGCTTTAAAAAAAACTCCTAGATGAAGACCCTAAATTGAAAGATCTTTTCTTTAGTGTGGATTGAATATAATGTCATTTATAAGATAGGCATGCAACCAGACTAAAACTAAATTGAAAAATAATGAGGGGACGCTAATAGGCCTAGGGCTAAAAGCCAGTCCCTACTCCTACTACTATTACTACAACTGAGCTGTATGACGGCAGGTAAAAAAAAGCTGTCTAGATGCTTCGCCGCCAGTCCTAACTGAACGTACGCACAGATGAACATTAGGCCTAATGCGTTCAACCCATACGGTTAGATATCACGTCTCAAAGCATTTCTATTTGTACTGTTAACTGTCAAAAGGGGGGGGTGGGGGGGGGGGGGGAATTTCACTATTGAAGACAAAAAAATCCACATTATCTTTTTACTCCAGGACATTTAAACCCAGATATGGTTAATTATCATATTAGAACGGGGATACCAGAGCTATTTTGCTTCATACAATACCAGTTCAAGAGGTGTTGCGGTCTGCTTTACAATACGTTCGAAATTAAAATAAATAAACTACAAACATCTCAAAGGAAGTTACATGTTTGTTTCAACGACCTTTATGGACAAGGACTTTTACATTCTAGATTTTTACAGTCCCGATAGAGACAACCCAGAATTCTACCAAGAAACTGAAGAACATATTCAGGAATTAAGGAAACCACATCTGATAATAACAGATGACTGGAATTTATTGTTGAACCCGAATATTGATTATGATAATTTCAAACAAACAATCCATAGGCAAGTAAAACTGTTAGTGACATGATGGCTAACTTAGATTTTGTAGATATTTGGTGAGAATTTTATCAAGACAAAAGACAGTTTACTTTGAGATGGCCCCAAACCAGGCAACAGAGCAGATTAGATTTCTTTCCAATAAGCGAACATATGATGTAGGACATAGCAGACTGCAAAATAATCCAAGGCCACAGAACACACCACTTGATGGTAGGATTAAGACCCCCCACTGAAGACAAAGATTGATTACTTAAGGAGTCTAAATGTAAGTGAAATCACTAATGTCATCAAAGAAACAGGAAAAGAGTATGCAGTAGCTTATGATGATAATCTAGAATTTGACCAAACATAATTGAAGAAACTAGAATTTACAATATCACAACAACTGTTTTTGGACGTTTTACGGATGAAAATTCAAAATCTATAACATATTCCAGGCAAGAAAAGAAACAAACAGTACAAGAAGAAAAAACACTGATAAAAGAGATCCATATATTAGAGAAAAAAAAAAAAAGAAAAATCTTCAGGTAAAATAAAAGAACTTAAATCGAAGAACAAAAAATTGCAAGCCACCAGAAAGATGAGAATGGAAGGTGTTTTGATAAGATTTAGAGCATGGTGGATTTTCTCAAGGTTAAAAAGTTACAGATTATTTTTGTGGTTTAGAGAAGCAAAATTATGTCAGTAAGCAAATGATTAAATTGATAGACAGGCATGGAAATTCTTGAACAAAATCTGAAGATATTGTCACTGAAGTGAATAATTTCTAATGTCAGTTATATGAAAGAGATCTTCTTCTTCTTCTGCGTATGCAGGCTGAACCTCCTGCGGACATCCCCTGTATAGGGAGTGGAGTTTTGTGTGTATGACCGTTTTTATCCCGCCATTAAGGCAGCCATATTCCAACTTCGGGGAAGATGAAAGAGGTCAAGTGGAAGAATGTAACATCTACGAGCTTGGGGAAGAGCTTCCCAAACTTGACAACAAAGTTTCTGTTACTATGGAAGGGAAAATAATGTTAGATGAAGCAGCTGCAGCACTTAAAAACATGAAAAGGAATAAAAGTCCAGGAAATGACAGTTTCACTTGTGAATCTTTTGAAAATTCATCTGGAAACAAATTGGGGTATTTGTAGTCAGGTCACTTAATGAAGGATTAGATAGAAAATAACTATCTGTGACTCAGAGAGAAGGAATTATAGTATGTCTTCCCAAACCAGATAAACCTAAGGGATACATAAAAAAAAAACCTGGTGACCCATCACATTATCGAATGTTGTATACAACATTTGGGTCAGCATGCGTAGCAGCTAGAATAAACTCAGTTCTGCCATGTTTATCAGTGAAGATCAAACAGGATGTATACATGGAAGATTTATTGGAGACAACATTAGACTTATGTACAATTGAATATACCAATTACCATTGAAATAAAGAAAATCTTCCAGGGTTGCTGTTATGTGTTGACTTTGAAAAAATTTTTTGATACCATTGACTGGAATTTTATGTTCAAAGTACTAAAGGCCTTTGGATTTGGAGATGATATTTGTGACTGGATAGAAGCGTTGAATAGATACACTAACGCAACAGTTACGATAAATGGACAAGCGTCCGCAACTGTTACGAAATGGACAAGCGTCAGATTTGTTTTAAATCAATAGGAGTTGTAGACAGGGTGATCCTATCTCGTCGTATTTATTTGTGTTATGTGTGGAAATTCTAGCAAGCATGATCAGACAAAACAAAAGTATCAAGGGAATATTTGTAGAAAATATTGAACATAGAATTGCACAATTTGCTGATGACACACAAATTTTTACAAAACGGAGATCAGTTATCTTTTGAAGAAATTATAGAAATCATGGATGAATTTGGAATGATGATAGGTTTGAAAATAAACTGTGAGAAGACATCTGCTATTTGGCTAGGATGGGAAAGAAAGTCAACAAAGAAGTATATTCCACATCTCAGTATGGAATGAAATCCTCTGAAATTTAAGATATTAGGAATATGGCTCACAGCAGAGCTCACACACTGCACAGATATGAATTTTACCGAAAAGTTCTCGGAAATAAAACATTTATACAGAGCTTAGGTCAAAAGAGTTTTAACAGTGCTAGAAAGAATAGCAATTTTGACATTTTTCATACTATTCAAATCGTGTACTTATTGACATCTACCGAACCCACCAGGCAAATTCTTGGAGGCATTGCCTTTTCTATGTCAAAAGTATGTATGGAATAATAATCTAGACAGAATTAGTAGAAAGACTGCACAGAAAAGAATAAGTAAGGGTGCTCTGGATTTTCAGATTTAAACTGTTTCATGCAAGCCTTGAAATTAGGATGGATAAGGAAAGTAAGGATAAAGATCATAAATGGAAAAGGATTGTAACTTTTTTATACCTGAACATACAAAAACTAGATAAACTTGTACTAACATGCCAGTTCACTCAGTACAAGAAAAACCTATTTTGGAAAGACACGTTTCAAGCTTATAAAATATTTTTCAATAAAGTAAAACCCTCTAACTTGTCTGAAACTGTAGCAAAACCACTATTTTTCAATGACAGAATAAATATAAAATTAAATAGTACCGCATTAATTAAGAATAACTGGATTAATGAAAATGTATGTAATATTGGAGATCTGTGCAAAGAATATTGGCAGCTATATGACCTATGCTGAATTTATCAACAAGTGCAACATACGGACTAACTTTCTAACTTATGCAGCACATATAAAAATCTTTAACACACTGAACATTCATGTGGAAAATAACGAAAAATCTTAAGATTCCAAAACTATACAAATGTTAAATTTGGTTGAAAAAGGGAGCACAATTATATTATGATATCCTTATAGACGACAGTTCAAAACCAAAATGCTGCCATAAATGGAATTATAAATTGAGTTCAGAAATCAACTGGCAAAAAACTTTTAAACTAATGCAGAGATTCAAGAAACAAAGTTGAAATGGTTTCAGATGAGATTGATACATTGCATCCTACCAACAAATGTAATGTTGATGTACATAGGTGTTAAAATCTGATAACAAATGTACACTTTGCCAGCAAGTAAAAGATAGTATAGAACATATGTTCTGGAGATGTACACACATGAATGCTTTTTTGGGAACAGTTTAAACAAGTAATTAAAGATGGATGTCTACATATAAACTCTTTTTTAAACAAGTAATTAAAGATGGACGTCTACATATAAATTCTTTCTTTTCAGATGAAGAAATAATATTGTCTGGATACGACACAGATTGTAAATCTATCCTGCTGTTTGATAATTTCCATATTTACAAATGTAAATTGAAAAATGAATTTTCTCATATAAATGTGTTCATGAAATTATTAAAAGACAAGTTTGAAATAGAAAAGTACATCACTTACGTTAACTTTAACATGGTAAAATCTAACAATGACTGGCATAAGTATAAAGAATTAATTGAAAGTGAAGGAATGTACACATGAAAATGTATGCTTCATTAAAAAAAAAAACAACAAACAACAATGAAAAACAACCCTCCAAGCCAGTTAAGAGTATGTAAACATCTGCATATTCATTATGAATTAATTCTTGACATTCTAGGATACCATCAGTGTATAGTGAAATGTAATTTTCTTGTGGAAGTGGCTGGCAGTTATTCATATTCTCTTCTCTCTCTGTGTGTACATGTGTTTTTTATTTGTTTTGTTGCTCTTTTTTTTAATGATGTTTCTTTTATATTGTCCAGAGTTTAGTTATGTTTTCCTTTATCCATTCATTTGTGACATATTGAAATTACATGTACAGAAACTTGATAATGAAGGTATAATTAAAAAAAAGTATCTTTAGAAAAATCAATAAGCCAGTAAAACAGCAAACAACAGGAAAGGATAGTGGTTGGAGCACAATGTCAAACAAACAAGAAGAAAGATAAACAAATTATTAAGTTCAAATCAGTACATGGCAATTATACAAAGAAAAAAAAAAAGTATGCTTTTGTGCTTCCCCCCACCTTCCCCACCCTCCTCTCCCTCCTTCATCACTCAATACATTTAGGTCTGACCAGCGCATTAGACTAATGCGTAGGTCAGACATCTGCTAAATCATAGCCACAAGACCCTCTTCTTCAATTCTCTCATCTTAGTTGTTGATTCATTTATCCATCAGCTTAAAATCATGCATAGTGTGGTCTCAAAACTTAGCGGATGTGGTGTAGCATTTATGGACTAGTCTGCATGCAGTGACGCCTCCTTGATCAAACTGAAACTGATTTAGAAGAACAAACATCGTAAACACACACACACACACATTACTTTTACTAAAAAGAAAATAAAGAAAAGTACCCACACTTTGCAGCAAACACGGCCATTTTTGTTGAAAAGTACACCGATAGTTTAAACATAGCTGACACAATCGGAAAGTAGACATAAATCGATATGACACTGTTACTGGTGGCTTTTTGTTCAAACCGAGTTCTAATTGACTAGCAGCACCATGGATTTCAGTCACTATGAAAGCATTTTAGAACTGTTTTTGTGGCGGTTTTCCATTATCTTTGATTTTATGACAATCTTTTTATGATATCAGTGTCACTATGCATATTTATGTGGTAGTTAACTTTTGTCATGATCATAGTATTATGTTTGATAACATATAAGTTTTTGTCATGATTCATCATTTTGCTACGTTTATGAATTGAATATGTGATGTTTTTATGTTTGAATAAAAGTTTTATATGCAATATTTATAACATTTCTTTCATTCAAACAATTTACTCATAAAAATTGAACACACACACACTTATATACAGAGAAAAGAAAACCTGTAACTGTAAGTCACAAATTTTAACAATCAAACTTATCTCCATTTTGATGTATCCAGGTAGATGCCAATGTTTTTCATATTTTCATGTTGTACCAAATGCTGACATAAGTTGCCAGATCTTTATTGCTTGTAGATGATGTTTAAACAATTGTGCATGCATGAAGAGGGGATGTTTGATGTTTGAAGCGTGTGTATACACGCAGGGGAGATAATGTTGTTGTATTTGATGTGTGTGTATACATACTGAGGGGACGTGATGATATGTAACTTGTGTACACACACACACACACACACATATATATATATACACACACACACATTCACACACACACACACAGATGAGATGTGTGATGATATTTGATGTGTATGAACAACACATAGAAGCCCAGTGATGAGCAGTCTGCCCATGTTTTATTTTAACCCGAGGGATTAGGCAATAATATAAAGTTCTGCATCCTTCACTCACTGCTGGGGCAGATGCCATAATCTCAAGGTTAACCTAATGTAAATGCTTCCATCTCTCGTTACTAAGTGTGATTCAGTAATCTCTACGTTTAATCAAATCAGCGCAAGCGCTCCCTTCCCTCATTACTGGAGTTGATTCCATGATTTCTAGGTGTATTTGAAATAATGTACCTGTGCCCTTTATGCATTGCTGGGGTTCAATTCCATAACATGTGGGCTTTTTTTTTTTTTAATGAAGTAGTGTAAGTTCACCCGTCACTCCTTGCTGGGGGATTGAATCCATAACTCTTCACTTTCAGGAATGTAAGATGACTGCACTCTTCAGTCACTGCTGGGGTTTGAATCCATGGCTCTCAATGTAAGGAAACTAAAATGGCTGCATTGTTCACTCATTGCTGGTGTCTAATCTATGACTCTTTAAGACAAAGAATGTACCTGCACCTCATATATTTTGTTTGGGTTGGAGACCATTGCCTTTCAATGTAAGGGAAATAATGTAACAGCACCTCTTATGCTTAGTTTGGTTTGAGCCGTTACCTTTAGATTTAAGGCAAAGTAGAAAGAAACTCGTGGAGAGCGTGGCAGCAGAGAGTCCTCAGAAGAGAAGCCCCCTTCAAGCGAGTGTTTCGGCCCTTATCTCCTGACACTCTAGGGGGTTGGGCCACACCCGGTTCATGACTCCGGATGTCCCTCTGCTGCCCCTTTTTTTTTTTTCCCATCTTGGGATGAGCCATGACTGGGATTCGAACCCATGCCCTTCTGGACATGCTCATTTCCATTTAATGACTTGCGCACTAACCACTGAGCCACAGGGACACCTGATATTTGTAGGAAAGTTAAGCCTTATGAAGTTCACTTTTGTTCCTCCTTGACCAGATCCAACTTGAACACCTCTCTGCCGCTTCTGCCATTGCTTTCAGGGCTCTGGTTTTTTCCCTCCCTGCAACTGAGAGCTGTTTCATGAGGTTGTATGCAGACATTCCCACAAACCCCCTAGCTCCAAATGATATAACTGCATCTAGTATGCTTTGTTTGGTTGGAGACAATTACCATTGAATTTCAAGCAAATAATGTAACTGCACCTCTCTGCTTTGGGTTGATGACCATTTATTAAGGCAAATAATGTAACTGTGCCTGAAATGCTTAGTTTGGGTTGCAGACCATTACTTTTAGATTTTAAGGCAAGTTATATGACTGTTTCTAAACCCTTTTATGGGTTTCGAACCACTGACCTTACTCTTAAGACAGCCAGTGTAAAGTTCCCCCTGCTCCCATAACTGTAATTTGCACCTATGACCTTTAGACTAGGGAAGAAAAAAAGAAAAGGGAAGAAGAGAAAATGATAGAATTGAGATAAAGATAAGATCAAACAGCTAATAGATTCTGAATTGAACATTTGAAAGCATGGTCTTTAAACCAAAGCTTTGGAGGCCAGAACAGCTTAGTTGGTAGAGTGCCGACTTGTGATCCTGAGGTTGCGGGTTCGAATTTCGGTACAGGGGGATTTTTCCCTCGGAGTTAACATTGGTTATGACTCCATTCCCCATACAGTCCTTCGAATGAGACTATAAACCGAGGTTCTGTGTGTGAACGCACGCACAACAGCTTGCGCACATGTAAAAATCCCATCACCAACTTTCTGAAGAGAAGGCCAGTTTGGCCATTGGTATGGATGACACGTTACACATAACAATCACCCTCCCCAATGATGGAGTATGGCTGCATTAATGGCGGGATTAAAAATGGTCATACACACAAAACTCCACTGCCTATCAATACAGGCAGTGTCCATAGGAGTATCAGCCTGTGTACGCAGAAAGAAAGAAAGAAAACCAAAGCTTTCAGGAAATCATTGAAAGTCATGCTTTGGAAGAGAGTGGGAATTTTTTAAGAACATCATTTCTTCAGTCACATTGACACGTTCAGTGCGGAATCCTTCACATATCACTCATTCAGCTGCCTTTCAGAATGAGCATTGTTTGTATTCTGCATGTGAAAGGAAAGAGTACACCCGTACTTGTCTTTCAAATCAATGCTGTCAGAGGGAAAATAGCACTGTTCATGATGCATAAGAAAGACCTGTATGCAGTTAAACGGTACCATTTATTGCTTGTGTAATTTCTCTTTGATTTCAGCTTCATGTGCCTTAAGTGAAAAAATTCTTTGCTCAATTTACACATGATACAGTAAATGGATGGTTTTATCTTTGGCACAGTGCCATATAATGGGGTTAGAAACAGTCATATACACAAAAAAATGTTCACAACCAGTCTATATTGGATTGTTAAAACCAGGGTTGCCAATATTGAATCCCAATCTTTTTTAGTCCCTGTTTTTCAAACCAGCAGATCACAAATCACCAAACTTCGAAAGTCCAGAATTTTGTTTTGAAGAAACATACAGTTACAGTGCATACAATGCTAGAAGAAGAAGTGCGTGAAGTCTAGCGCTTGCTGCAAAGTGTCAGTAAAAGTTATTCTCATTTTCAGGATGAAATGCAGTAAAGATAAAGATAAGCAACAGTGATCATCAAAGTCAATACAAGTACAACCTTATTGGAAATTAATATCTCTATACATGCAAAAGAATTTTGAAAAAGAAAAGTTACTTGCTGTGCTGAAAAAACTGGATAGATTACAGAATTTACCTGTAATCTGTTTGTCCGATGGAACCAGTAAATTTTCTTTTTGAAGTTGGGTTCAATTTTTGCTTTCATCAACTCTGAACACTCTGAGCAATGAATCAAGGCTGCGTTGGTTCAATATATCCCCTCCCCCCGGCTCATGCTCCATTTAACAGCTTTTTGATGAGTGCAGTGGACTGGCTGGATGACAAAACATTCAGTCACTGTCTGGTTCATTCAATCGATGATTGGTGTTGTTGTGGTTTTGTGTGTAGATACATGTATGCTTCTTCACTCTACATCGAGGATCATCACAATCTGAGTGTTGTACATAAGTGATATTGATTATGTGTTATGTTGTTTGTTTGTATTCTTGTTTATTATTATTATTGGATTCTGTCGTTTATCAGTTTTTAATTTGTTGATTCTGTCTTTTATTAGTGACTTGTTGATATGTTTTTTTCTGTGTTAGTGTGTTTGCATATCTATTGTTCTGCATCTGTACTTTAGATTGTATTGTTGAGGCAGGAATTTGTAATTTATGATGGCTGTTTTATTTGTTAAAAGAAATATTGTACACATAGAATTCTGTCATGTTCTAACATACTGTCAACCATGACCTGAAAATATTGAATTGTTAATGCTACATGTTCCGCAAAATGCCCTTTCAGTGAATGATACATGTCCCATCTGGGGTGTGCGCAAACATAAGGTAAAAGAATGTAACTGCACCTGATATGCTTAGTTTGGGTTGCAGACTATTACTTTTATATCTAAGGCAAATTATATGACTGTTTCTAAACCCTTTAGTGCAATTTGCACTCATGACCTTAAGACTGAGGGAAGGGAAAAAAAAGGGGGAAGGGGAGAAAATTTAAGAAAGAAAATTGAGAGAAAGATGAGATCAACAGATGACAGAATCTGAATTGAACACTGGAAAGCATGGTTTTTAAAACCAAAGCTTTCAGGAAATCATTGAAGGTCATGCTTTGGAAGAGTTGGGAATTTTTTTGTAAGAGTAATGTTTCTTCAGTCACATTTACATGTTCAGTGTGGAATCCTTCAGGTATCACTGATTTGATTACCATTCAGAATGAGAATTGCTTATATTCCGCATGTGAAAGGAAAGAGCGGACTCATACTTGTCTTTTCAAATCAATGCTGTCAGAAAGTGCTTATGACACACAAGAAAGACCTGTATGCAAGTAAATGGTCCCATTTTATTTGCCCGTGTAATTTCTCTTTGATTGCAGTTTGCATGTGCATTAAGTTTTTGCTCAGTTTTTGGCATGTTACAGTAAATGGATGGTTTTGTCTTTGGCACAGTGCCATGTGATAGGTTAGAAACAGTCATATACACAAAAAATGTTGACAGCCAGTCTATTTATTTTGGATTGTTAAAAACCATGTTTCCAATGTGGAGACTCTGTTTTTGTTTCTGTTTTTTTTTTTTTTTTTCTTTTTTCTTGTCAGTTTCTTTCAAAGCAAGGTTACTGAAGGCGGAAATTGAAGCAAATTTTAAAAAGGAAAAGTTCTTTGTTCCACAAGACAATCCAGACAAACAGATTACAGGACAAAACACAATACATTTCGACCTCCTAGGTTTTCTTCAGGCAAATCAGAAAACAGTTAAGACGATGAAAATGAAGAACAAGCAACCATTTCTCTTCAACACCCATTTTGTGCCAAATATTAGAAGATAAGTTGTTGCTTGTTTTTTGTTTTCATTCTCCTAAATGTTGTTTGTTTTGCCTGAACAAGACCTATGGGGTCGAAATGAATCGTGTTTTGTCCTGTGTCTGTCTGAATTGTCTTGTGGAACTAATAACTCCTTTTAAAAATCCCAGGTCCCTGTTTTTCAAACCAGCTGATCATAAATCATCAGACTTCAAAAGTCTGCAATTTTGTCAGGCAGCACAAGAAAGAAAACTGTATAAAGTGTAACACTTGCTGCAAAGTGCAGTGCTAGAAAGATAACTGTATGAAGTATAACACTTGCTGCAAAGTGCAGCGCTGGAACGTTAACTGTATGAAGTATAACACTGCAAAGAGTCAGTTAAAGTTATTCTCATTTTCCAGATAAAGCACACACACACACACACACACACACACACACACACACACACACACACACACACACACACACACACAATCGGGAGAGGATGATAGAAGGGAGAAGAGGGTGGGTAGTGGGGTGATGTTGAAGGGGGGTGGGGGGGGGAGTTGTGAGCAAAAGATGGAATATGAGTGGCAAGGGAATGAGGGGTAGCTCCTCATGACATTTTTTTTTTAAGTGGGAGGGGAGGGGGAAGGAGGAAAGTGAGCAGGGTGGGTTTTGTATGTGTATGGATATGTCTTGTGAGGCCTTTTAGGGTTTTCGTAGGATTTGCTTTTTGGCCAAGGGAGGGGAAGAGGAAGGAAAGGATGGGTTGGTGGCTATCAGGAACTCCCTGTCTATGATCATGTGTAATGTCTGTAAAGATTGTGGATATATAAACCCAAAATATACAAAGAAAAAATAACAACAATAATCGTCAAATAATTCTATATAATCATCAATGTCAAATAAAGATGACATCAGCCTTATGAATCATCTGTATACAAATACACATGTGAACTCGAAATATGATGAGAAGAAAAGTAATCATCAAAGTAAATAAAAGTACAACCTTATTGGAAATTGATATCTCTATAAACACAAAAGAAATCAACAAGGTTAGAAATCTTAGCAATTTGAAAAAAAAAGGAAAGTTACTGGTTGTCCTGAACAAACTAGACAAACAGGATTGTCCTGTAATCTTGTCTGTATTGTCCAGTGGAACCAGTAACTTTTTTAATTTAAAGTTTGCTTCAATTTCCGCCTTCAGTCTCACGTTGAAACATTCCTAGCAATGAATCAAGATGTGTTGGTTCGATATATCCCCCTTCCCCCTGGCTCCTGCTCCATTCAACAGCTTTTTGATGAGTGTAGTGGATTGGCTGAACGACAAAACATTCAGTCACTGTCTGGTTCATTCATATCGATGATGATTGGTGTGTGTTGTGGTTTGTGTGTGTAGATACATGTATGCTTCCTCACTCTACATTGAGGATCATCACAATCTGAGTGTTGTACATAGTGATATTGATCATGTTGTTTGTTTGTATTCTTGTTTATCATTTTTTTAATTGTGTTGACTATGTTGTTTACTGTTTTGTATTTTGTTGATTCTGTCTTTTATTAATGACATGTTGATATGTTTTTTTCTGTCTTAATGTGTGTTTACATATCTATTGTTCTGCACCTGTACTTTAAATAGTGTTGTTGATGCTGGAATTTGTAATTCATGTCAGCAGTTTATTTGTTAGAAAGGAACATTGTACACATAGAATTCTATCATGTTCAAACATACAGTCAACCTTGATGACCACCGCCGCTGCCCCCCCCCCCCCCCCCCCCCCCCCCCAAATTAAATTTTTACATGCTATATGTTCCACAAAATGCCCTTTCAGTGAAACTGTGGAGTGCACATTGCACACACACACACACACGCAAAACTACAGCATGAAGGGAGTCATCCCTAGCTGATTTCTGAAGGAAATTCACTTTGATAGGGAAAGTGAAACATTTGCCATTAACCCCCCTCCCCCTAACCCAGTATCATACTTTAATGATACACTCTGCCATGGGAAAGCATCCCAAATTTTCCCACAGAGAAAATACAACACACCTTTGGTCTGCCCCACTGTACCTTGGCCCAGTCTTCTTCTGAGCCAGCCTGTGTACATACAGCAGTCTTAAAGTTGGATGTTTGATGTACACAATACACTCCCAGTCTGGGCGTTTCTTTCCCTTGGCCTGGGTCCTCTTTTCAGTCAGGTGGCACACACAGCAGCTTTAGAGCTGGATGTTTAAGCTCTGTGTTCCCCAGAGTTCACTGCAGAAGATTAGACTGATCTCCTCCCCCCCCCCCCACCCCCCCCCCCCCCCACTAAAGGTAGCCTTATTTCACTGTTCCATTCCGTCCAGAGACAGTTAGTGGAAGAGTTTTGATTTAAAAGAAATTACAGGCGAAACAACTGAACTCGTTATTTGGATTATTAGCTTGAATACGTTTATACAGTTTCTAATCTACAAGCAAGTAAAGGATTTCATAAATTAGTTTATTGCAGTGATTCTTTTGTCTTGGGAATAAAGAGAAAATGTAAGAGAGCAAAACAATTACTTCATTGCAGTGGAATGAAGCATGAAAACGAACTCAAGATACTGGTCTGTTGCAGGCATGGACTACAGCGCCTTCCATGTCGGGACGGAGGCCCTGAGCAAAGAGAAGTACACGCGGTACAAGCTTCCAGTGTTGGACTTGCCGTGCCGTCGCTACCTTCTGGATCCCGGGCTGGAAGATGAAGGCGCCCCCAGTCCACACGAACGCGGAGTCGACCTGCTCGAGCTCATGGACATAGAGAGCGCGGCAGCCCACAGTGGGTGCAGGTGTCTGGGAGGGATCTGTGACACTCAGTGTGAGTGTGTCCAGGCAGGGATCTTCTGTTGTGTATCGGCAACTTCCCTTCTGGACGCACCTCCTGCACCTGCAGGCAGCTGATCTCGCAAAGTGGAACCTTCTGTCGTAATGTGGACATGACACTGATTGCTTCTTGGTTCGAGCGCAAAGCTCATTACCGCAGGACATTTGCCTTCCTAGAGCAGGAACGGCGGAATGAGTGTGAAGGAGGGAAGGCGGACACTTACTTTGTTGATGATGCTATGGACACCTCCGAGCGTGATGAACAGTGTGTAGATGACCATGACATAGTCTGGTCAAGATCTGACTAATAGATATTTCTTGATCATTAGAATGGATTTCTACATTACTTCTTGTAAATATTATTACACTGACCCATCTGTACTCCATACTTGTAGGGCTTGGCTAGTGCTGTTGTAAACACTGTGGGGTGGGCAGTTAATGCGCACCCTGCAGTGTTAGATGCCATTAGGGCGCTGTATTTGATTTATGTATTCATTTGTTCCGTAATTTTATTCATTCTTAAACCAGATATATTTCATTGAATTTTGTTTACTTAGTCATGAAATAACTCAGCAACTTACTATACTGGATTAAAATTGGTAATATGATCAGAACAGTTTTGTGCCATTGACGTGACTGAGAGATGCTACAGATGATGTGCAATGAATGAGTGAAGAAAAGATATGTATAGAGAAATGAAAGTAATGCAGTCAGGCTTTTTTTTTTCTTCTTTTCTTTTTTTTTAAAATAAAATATGGAAACTGGTTTGCTTTAAATTAAGAAAATGATCATTTGAATACTAAGGATGCTGATTTTTTTAACCCAGAAATAATGAGAACTATAACTGAAAAGAGAATGAGATATGTATGTAAATAGATTTTGTATGAATCGGGTTGATCGTTTTTTTACACTGAAGAATAAGGTTCACATCCAGTTGTTTGTAGAGATAAATCTTTTCATGCCATGCAAACTTGCCCCATTTGTACATCTTACTTGTAGGGCTAGGATAGTGCTGTTGTAAACACTGTGGGGTGGGGAGTTAGCGCGTATCCTGCAGTGTTAGTTGCCATTGGGGCGCTTTATTGATTGATTGATTGATTGATTTACTTATTCTTGAACCAGATATATTTCATTGATTATTATTTACTTAGTAGTGATATAACTTGGCAAATATGATGAAAGTGGGTTATGAAAAAGGAAGTGGAATGTGTTTATCCGTCTGTTTATTTTTATTTATTTTTGAGAAAAAAAAAGAGAGTGATATACAAAAAGAGAATGAAGTATGTGTGTAAGTGAATATTGAATCTTGAATGATGTGTTTATCTGTCTCTTTATTTTATTTATTTATTATTTATTTTTGTGAAAAAAAAAAGAGAGTGATATACGAAAAGAGAATGAAGTATGTGTGTAAGTGAATATTAAATCTTGAATGATTTTGTTTCACCTAGAAATGATGAAAATTATTCTTTGCCGAAGTCAGTGCTTTTCTCTGTGTGTGTGTTGTGTATGTGATGAACAACAGTTTACATTAAAATTTTTGAAATGGTCAAAAGAGTGCTGGAGTTGTTGATGGGAGACAGGAAGGAAAAAGAGGAACAGCGGGGCAGGGGTGGGGTAGGGTGGGGAGGGGGAAGGGAGGTGGAAAAGGGCAAGAGGGACTAGGTGAGAAAAGGGTGCAGTGGGATGTGGGAGGTGGGGGAGAGACATAGGGAAATGCACACTCAATACCACACACACATTAACACATAAATACACACACACACACACACACACACACACACACACAAAAGCACTCACCCACGCACTCTTTGGTCTAATATCACTTATGGTGAAAAGACGTAAAAAACAAAGAACGAACGAACGAACACACACACGCACACACACACACTTCTGCCACCATCACCATCAGAACCGCCACACACACACACACACACTTCTGCCACCATCACCATCAGAACCGACACACACACACACACACACACACACACACACACACACACACAATATGATGAATATATCCTGGCCTAAAAACTTATTTACAGCTTGTTGATCACCTGCACACCGGAAGAAAACGTACATGCATTGACAGTTCAAGAGACTTGCTACATCCTCTCCCCCTTCCACTGTACACCCCAGCAGCATGCTGACATCACACTTCAGGCCTTCACATTCGCCCATGACCGTCTCTTTGGACCTGGTGGTGCTTTCCATGAATTAGTACCATTCCTTTCGCTTTTTTATCTGCCTGCTTGGAACCCGCCTGGCATGTACCTTGAGCATATGAAAGAGAAGATGGTAAATCAACTTTCAGACAACTTCTCAAAACAATATAAATTGTGCCTACCTGTAACTGCTCATCTTAAGCAAGGCTTTGGCACGTTAATTTTTGGTGTGAAGCCGCAACTTTAACATGGAAACTGGTGTAAGCCTGTATGATACATGTAAACATTGAAATTGATTGGAAATTTGTGTGATACCTGCAAAACAAAGAAATTGGTGTGAACCTGTAACCCCCCTCTCCCCCCCCCCCCCCCCCCCCCCAAAAAAAAAAGTGAAGCAGACTGTAAGATACATTAAGATAAATGTAAAAACAGAAACTGATGTATTCATGCAAAACACTTGTTAAAGTCAGACATTTGTGTTGATTTGCACATCACCTGTATAACAGAAGTGAATGTAGACTTGTATGATACATGTATTAGGCCATAACAGTCACTGGTGCAGACTGTAATACACAGAAATATTGTAGGTCTGTATGAACTCTGTAAAACAGAAGCCGGTTCACAGAAATCAGTGTAGACCTGCATGAACTCTGTGAAACAGAAACTGGTTCACAGAAACCAGTGTAGACCTGTATGAACTCTGTAAAACAGAAACCGGTTCACAGAAATCAGTGTAGACCTGTATGAACTCTGTAAAACAGAAACAGAAAAGAAAAAAAAAATGTGCTTTACAGTGGATGGATGAGATGGACCTACTGAATCGTCCGTTCTGCAAATGGCTGCAGAAAACAAATGAAGTGGACGCTGCTTGATGTATATTGTGCAGTCGAAAGCTTGTATACAGGTCAAATGGAAAAAAGTTGATCGAGGTGCATTTCCAGGAGATGAAACATGTGGAGAGATTGGATGCGCTGAAACATACATCAACCCCCCTTCTGCTGCTGCTTCAGTAATGGCTCCGATGTCTCCCAGAACAGAGTCAGCCCATGAAACGGAAAGCCACTCCTGCAGACATAAGAAGTTTCTTTGTAAAGAAGTAAAAAAAAAAAAAAAAAACCAACCTAAGGAACAGACAACAGTTGGACATAATCAATTGATTTTCATTTCCAAGACTTGTCTCTCTGCTGTTATTGATTTCCATTTTCAGAACTTAACCCACTGCAGCTTCTAGTCTTCATGACTTGCCCCTCTGCTAACACTGATTTTCATTTTAAAGACTGACCTTGCTGCAGTCACTGACTTCTGTTTCCAAGACTAGTTCAAAAAAAAAAAAAATGATTCCACTGACTTCAGTTTCCAAGAGTCATCCCACTGTAGTCACTGAAAAGCTGACTCCACTGTTGTCACTTATGTTACCGTGATTCGCCTCACTACAGCCACTAATTTCCAGTTCCATACTCACCTTGCTGCTTTAGCTGATAGACTTTTTCAAGTTTATTCATTGCAGCCACTGATTTTCTTCTCAAGATTTGTTCAGTTGGGGTTACTGATTTATTGCTTCCAGGTTCATCCACTCCAACCATTGACTTTCATTTTTCAGATGCCCTGTGCCACCAGCCACTGATTTCTATTATAAGACTTGGCCCACTGCAGCTTTTGATTTTGCTCAGTGTTTGTCCCAATTCAGTGCTAGTGCAGACATTGACTCTCTGCTGAATTTAAGCCATGTAAGATTACCCCCCCCCCCCCAAAAAAAAAAAAAAAAACCCAAAAAAACAGGAATCCTCATTCTTGAACTTATAAATCAAGTGATTGAAATTGGGCCACTGTCTTCTATTAACATCACTCACGAGTAATATTTATACATTGCATCCAACTATGTTTTTTTTGATGGTTTACTGAATTTAAGATGTATTCTAAGTACTTGGCATAACATTTTCAATTTGATATTTAAAGCCGTAAGTCATATTTTGTCATATTTGGAGTCTTTTTGTATAGAAGGTAATCATTAAAGTTGTTTTTCAAGATGAGGCCAGAAAAGTGCCTTGGCAAGACAAATTTTCTTCAGCATCTGTGGGGCGTTGCCCCCCAGACCTCCAACCAGGGCTTTGCCCCTGCACCCCACCGGGGGCCTAAAGCGGCCCCCTGGACCCCCTGCCTTTTCAGTATAGCTGTGATTTTTTGCTCCCACCCCTGCAGATATAAATATGCATTTGTACACAGATAGCTAGACATACGCAGCACCCCCCCCCCCCCCTCACACATGCGTGTGAGCACACACACACACACGCACGCACGCACACATATGTACGGACGCACGCACATAGGTTTGATAGGCTACTCATTGTCTGATAATTATCAAACATTTTTACCCGTTTTCCCCATGCAATAATTATATTATTTAAACACTTCTTCTTCCTAAAATACTGGTTCACTCAAAAACGAGGTCACCAGTGCGCATTTAAAAAGTAAAATAAAATGAAATAAAATAAAATAATGTGGGACTCGGCCTGTTGGCCCCTGGAGCGAAATCTGGCAACAATTAAGGAGTCGCACACGATATTCAAAAAGTTAAAAGCAATGGCCAGATTCAGGCCCAGGTAACCATAAAATATCTGGGCAGGTTAAAATAGAAAAATCAGTCAATATGCAGATCTCAAGACTGTCGTATTAACTTGATTCTTGAATGAGACTGCATTGTGGCAATCTTGGTGGCACACCCGGCAGCGAGTTCCACAGCCGTACAGAACTAGGATAAAAAGAATGTAGATGGCTGTCAATATTTGATGCAGGTATGGCATAAGATTGACCGCCACTCCTGGTACTACTTTTATTCAATACTGGTTGTTCCATTGGGATATCAACTAGTTTAGCTCTGCCTTTGAAGTACCGACAAACACACGTACGTTCATATCAAACTTTTACATGCAATCAGCTCCTTCCTCCTCTTTTTTTTTCTGGATCCTCTTCACCACCGTCGGACATGTCTCCACAATGAGTATTCTGAGACCATGTGCCCGCGACACTTCAGAGGGGTCTGCACCTTTAAAAAACAAACAAACAAACAAACAAACTAATCCCCCTACGTATACCAGCAACGTCATTTTAGGCTAAATTGGTATACCAGCAACGGATTTGACCAAGCAACGAATTTGACCGCGACACTGCATATACAAAAGTTGCTGGTTCGAATCCCGGCAGCGCCAGAAAAAAAAAAAATTGAAAGGACTATGATTTATGACCAAGTTGAATTTCTCTTGTGCGTTTTATGAAAATCCACATAACGAAAAACGCTGTATATAGGCCTATGAACAGCAGCGCACTGCAGATAAAGTTGTCGGTTCGCCTTTCAAACCACATAACAGTGCCAAACACACCCTGACAGACACTTTTGTAAAAGCTCTTGACACTACACACTCAACTTTACACCTGGAAGTACAACAGTGGAATGGGAGAAATTAAATGAAAAGATTGGTCCCAACACTGGATTCGCTGATAGGAAAGAAGCAAAAACGCAACACGCCTAGATGGAGTGAAACAACCAATACTTGGTTCACCTCCTCAAAAACACAGACGCCAGCGCGAGATGGACAACATCCGGAAGAAAAAAGAAGAATCTCAACAAACGATTAAGGCTTACTTCGTTCATACGATGTGCGGCGCAAAGACTGAAGGAAGATCAAAAGAGCATTCACGCAGATCTGGCCGTCTTCCGCCGATTGCCTCTATATCTGAACTTGGCGCCTTTCCTTTTCTATAAAAATGGCACTAACAGGCTACAGAAGCTGAGTTTGTGGTGATAGTGGAGAGAAGACACAGAAAAGTACACAGTTTGCAGTGTATACTACAAAACAGACCAAGAAAGCTATATAGAGAATACCATCACTTGAAGCCTGAACTGCTCAAAGATGGGAAGAAATTTGTGGAATACCTGTAAATGACACCTGATAAGTACAATGATTTGTTAGATTTGTGTGCTGCAGATCTGGAGAAGTACTACACAAATTCTCAGCAACCAATTTTAGCCGATGAACGACCTTTGAGTGCGAGAAGGACCACCTTGAACGCACCGTAAGGCTGCCTCTGCCTCGGGTTAGAGAAGCTCTGGGAAAGACCTGAAAGCGTAACACAGTGCCCTCAGCAAAGCAGAATCAGCAAAAAGGGGAAGGAACAAAAAGACCCCTACCAGTTTGCTAGGAAACTATCCGACCGTCAGAGCGATTCACAATTCCATCAAACAATACCTAAACCAATCTACAATATCCAGAAAAAAATGCACAAAAACAAACAGTTATTAACTTCCAATTATAAACACCTTAACTTTCTCCTTATTCTACAATATCAAAATCCCCCCCCCCCCCCCCGAAACAAACAAAATCAATTAATAATACAATCCATATGACAAACCATCCTTCACATGCCACCCTACCAACATCATATTATATCACATCCCAATTAACATACATCAAATAGTATATATCCAAATAAACCACATAATGCCATACATGAATTACTGTTTTCTTTTCTTCCCCCCCCCCCCCCCCCCCCCCCCTTAATGGCATATAAAAAAATGCCACATAATTCAACACCAGCAACAACACCGGAGAGCGGAAGCGCTCGCCGCCGCTGAACTAATAACGCAAACCCAAACATACTAATAAAAGCAGAGCGACGGGACGGCGCCCCCCTGCTGGGCCATGCGTGATTAAGCATACGCCTAATCAATTTCAACTTGCAATAATCACAATAATCCCCCCCCCCCCCCCCCCTAAAAAAAAAAAACAACAATATAATAAAAACACGACTCCGCGCATACCGACATTCGACGCGCGCGCGCGCGCGGATGACAATAACCTCTCACGACACCTCCCTCTCACTCCTTCCCCCCTAAACTACAAGCCAGCGCGATTTACGGCTCCGTAAATCCTCTATATTATTATTATTATTTTCACACTAAACTAAATCACACTTCAACACATTTGAACCCCAAATCATCTACCTGCACTCCCTTCTTTAACGAACAGCCTACCCCTCGCTTCTCACCTGGAGTTACGATGACGACGAAGACGACACAAGACGAACACCTGCCAAAGCAGCACCAGGCCGGGGAAACCCGCGCTCTCTTGAAATGCGTAGAAGCTGTAGGCAGACACTGAAACACCGAATACTTCTCCAAGGAACTCCGAGCTGTCACCAGGACCCGCCGATGGACTTCCAGGCAGCCCACTAAACCAAGTGGCAAAACTGCCTCACCAGACACCAGCAAACAATAAACAGTAAACAAGTGCTCCCATAAGGAAACCTAACACAGAGTAACTTTTACTCAAGAATGGCACAGCCTTTTAAACTTGAATAAAGTCAGACAAATACAAAGACGAACAATCTAATAGTGGGGGAAAAACAAGCGCAGGCCAACAACTAAATTGTCTTCATAGTAATGACTTGGCAGAACTTTGAACTTAAGGAGGGCGGAGGGGGGGGGGGGGGGGGGGGGGGGGGGGGGGGGGGGGGGGGCAGGAGGAGGTTGAAGATGTAAAAAACTGGGAACATGAAATTAAGAAAATATGAAAACTCTTCACTGGCTGCATAAGGGAACCATCGCAACTCCCTTTAAAGGCAGATATATTTGTATTGCCTGCTCCGAGGCCTTTCGTCCGCTGGGTCGGAAACTCATCAGGAGACACACGGCTGGCTGTATCTGCGCTCCCGGCGTCAAATAGAGACACACCACAGTCCATAATACCGTGGTGTTCTCACCACCAAGGGTGCAAAAAAAGAATCCAATAGCATCCCCCGAAGCAGCCAGCGAAGAGTAGTAAGGGAAACCAAACGAGAGTGTGGGGAGGAAAAGAGTTGCTGAAAAACTACAGACGACCTCAAGAGGCATGCTTATTTCCCTAACATCGCCAGCAGATACAGCAAAGTACAGTCTAGGTTTTCTGCAGTGTAACCTAAACCATTGCCCACAGAAATATTGCCGCACAGCGTACTTCTCGTAAGTTAGGAGCATGATAGAGTATAGTGCCACTGCGTGTGACAGTCAGTTTAAAATGATAGATAAGCTTGAACGTGTGCAGAACAGGACAGCCTCCTTCATACCCGAGACTATCGCTCTGTGGATCGGGATGCATCACTACCACACTTGGATACCTAAACCACCCATTTCTACAACAGCGACGGAAAGAGCTTCGCCTGATTTGAATGTACAATGTGGTTGAGGGACTAGTGCCATGCCTTTCGGAAAGTCTGTTCCTGGAAGGCTTGAAAAGTCAAACGGGATTTGTTCACGCAAAGAAAACAGTGTGTGTCATTTATTTAACGTCTTTCCACTAATCGTGATATTAGACGTAAAAAAAAAAAAAAAAAAAAAAAAGCCCCCCCCCCCCCCCCCCCCTCCCCCCCATCTCCTCTTCTACCCCTCCATCACTTCCGCATTAAAAAAAAAAATGATTATAGATAGTGACCAATTGGACTGTTCTCTAGACTTACAAAAAAAGTCATAAGTCAAAGCTGGTGAATCGAATATACTGAGCGGGTTATTCTGCGATAAAACTGGAATGAATATCTTCAAGCTTTGACATGAAAGAATGTGATTAGGAGATATTTTTGCATCCACAAATGCAAACTATATTTTTGACATATTTTGTTTTGAAAGCATCAAGTTTCCATCTATACATTAAGGAAAGTAATTTTTTAGTCGTTATAAAGTTATCTTTTATATTTTGAATATTAAAATGGGTCTTGGTCGTTTTGATGTTTCACTTCATTTTGGAAAACATTCCAAATGTGCGACCTTAGTAGGCCATAATGCTCGTGCAAGGAAAGAGGAAAATGAAGGTATTCAGACTGAGAAACCACACTTAGCACCATGTTTTTAGCTGCCCTGTCTACCTTTTCGTTATAGTATAAAGAACAGTGAGATGGTATCCAACAAAACGTTATCTGGGTACCTTACACATTAGCATGTGTATTAAGCAACTAATTTCCATAATCATTTCTGGCCGGGTGTGCAGTTGTAAGGCTTGTAATGCCTGCAAAAAAACTGATTTAGAATCTACACAAAAAAGAATCTGAAATATAGTTTGAGGGAAGTTGATCAAATAATTTAAGGCCATAAGTATTGCTGTTAGTTCTGCTGTAAATATGGACTTGTGTAATCCAATATAGAACGATTTCTCAATTTTCAAATCAGGGATTAAAAAAAAGGACACCCAGTTTTACTGCTTATACAAGAACCGTCTGTGTATACCTTTAAATGACTCGCGTAGTTCTCTTCAATATGGCATTTAGTATAACTGGCTAGCATATTTATGTTTTCGTCTTTCTTTATATCTGTGTGGTCAAGGTCAAAATAAGCTTTTTGAAGTTCCCATGTTGGTATTGGGAAAAAGGATGGTCTGTCTGACAGATACTGAATCTTTATCTGTAGAAATGCCAGAGTCGGTTATAGTTTTGCTTGTGAATGTTGCTAGTGTAACTTGAGAGGATATTGATTTAGCTCTTTTAGGAAAGTCAATATCTGACCTAACCTTATGTCAGAGTTGATGTATGTTTTGATAGCTGAATTTTTAATTACATATTTACAACACGCTAATCCTCTATACTCTTCTAATGGAAGCATTTGAGTCTCAAAATATGTTCGTGATGATGATGCATGAGTTGGTAGACCTAGTGCTACTTTTAATGCCTTACATTCAATGCTTTGAAGCTTTTTTATAACTTTGGAGCGCTGAAAAAAAACTCTTGTGCATATGTTAACTTTGATCGTATTAAAGATTTACACAGTGTTACTAATGTAGATGGGTTTTATCCCCATTTTTGATTAGAGACTATTTTTTATTAAATTTAACGTTTTTCCTTAATAATGGGAATATTACACGTATCCCTGATATAGCCACCCATAATCCCTCCGCCATTGACTTAACATTTGCCTCTCCATCACTGGCTGCAAACTATTCATGGGAAAGAGGGAATGATCCTCTGGGATCAGACCACGTTCCTATAACAATATCATTGAATAATAAAATGGAGGACAAAAGAATATTTTGAAGAAGATATGATTCCAAAATACAATTATAAATGTGCAGATTGGTCTCTTTTTAAAGATAGTCTTAGAAACATGGGATATAGAGTTTTCATCTGTGGATAATATATAGACGACCAGTATAAACGTTTCTGTAAATACATTCTTGAAGCAGCAAAAATACATCTATCACAAATTCAAAGAAACATAGCGGGAATGTTTGGTGGAACAAAGAATGTGAAATTGCAAACAACAAGAAAAAAAAAAGAAGCATTTAAGCTTTATGCAAAAAGAGGTCAGTAAGTAATCATAAGAAAATGAAAGAGTCTGGAAAGGAAAGTGATGATGTAATAGAAAATGCTAAGATGCAACACTGGAATAACTTTTGTAATTCTGAAATTAGAGATTGTAAAGATATGGGGAAAAGTTTGGGAAGAGATAAAAGCTATGAAAAATGGATTTATATCTCCTCAGTATCCCATAAAAATAAACAATAATAATATTCCTAGTGCTGAAGAAAAAGCAGAAGCCTTTGTAAACATGTTTGCTAATGTTAGCTGCCCTGAGGGACTGACAGATACTGATAGAAATTATAGGATGCATGAAGAAAAAAATGAAGCAAATACAGAAGGGACACAGGATAAGTGCAATAATCTTAATGCTTCTTTAACAATAACAGAACTAAAAAAAACTATACGACAAATTCCAAATAAAAAATCATCTGTAGGATTAGATGCAATATCTAATCAGATGTTAAGGAATTTGCCCGAAAATTTATTGATTTTCTTCATGGATTATTTGATAAATGTTGGAGAAGTGGTGAAATGCCGAAAATCTGGAAACAGACAATTATTGTCCCTATTCACAAACAAGGTAAATCTACTAACGATATTAAGAACTATAGGCCTATCGCATTAACATCCCATGTCTGTAAACTCTCAGAAAGAATAGTTCTAAATAGGCTTGTACATTATTGCGAAAAATATGATGTAATTCCAATTAACCAAGCTGGCTTCCGAAAAGGAAGATCAACAACAGAAATCTTAGTAAAATTAGCTACTAATATAAAAAAAACAAACAATTTGCCAGACGTAAATGTATATTAGCCACCTTTTTTTTTATATAAACAAAGCGTATGACCAAGTGTGGCATTTCCAGCTCTTGAACAAAATTAAAGACATTGGCCTGTCTGGAAACATATATTACTATATTAATTTTGCAAGACAGGGTGATACAAACTAGAATAGGGAAAACTTATTCAACATCCAGAAACTTATCAATGGGAATCCCTCAAGGGTCAGTTTTAGCTCCTCTTCTCTTCACCATATTAATGTATGATTTGCCAAGTAAGATATCGAAAAATGTTGTGCTTGTTCAATATGCGGATGACATATGCATGTGGATGGAAGTAACTCTGAAAAAGAAAACATCCCAGCGTAGTATAAATTACATAAAAAAGATTTATCAACGCGAGCTTGACAAGATGGTGAATATATGAAGCTAAATGGGCTAAGTCTATCTTATGAAAAAACAAAACATCATTCTCTTTAACAATGGCTTAAATCCAGATAGAATGCCTGTCTTTACTTTGGGAAATACAACTATTAAATATGTAACACAGGTAAAATTTTTGGGAGTTCTTCTTACTTCAAAGTTAACATGGAACATACACATTGATAATTTACTAACTAAAGAAAACAGTATGACTTGCAATATGTTTAATCTATCACAACGGCAGAGACTTTAAAATGCACACACACACACACACACACACACACACACACACACACACACACACACACACACACACACACACACACACACACACACGCACGCACGCATGCAGAGAGAGAGAGAGAGAGAGAGAGAGAGAGAGAGAGAGAGAGAGAGAGAGAGAGAGGAACAAACATTCAATCTTTGTGCAAACTATACATGGCTGGGGTCATCATGACAAAACCACTGTGTGTCATATCAACCAAAACATTTAGAAGAATGATCAACCGTCGCAACTAAGACTCCGCGCACTCCCCCTCCCACCACAGTTAAGCTAGCAATAGATTGGTATCTGCTTTGTTCCAATCAAGATCAAGATGGTACACATGCTTTTCTCTAATCGTTTGTTTGGGCTTATTTAGAAAGATACAGCAGATTTTGGTAAAGAGAAAAAAAATCTTAACCGCCAGCAACAATATTAAAAACATTAACAAAATGCACTTTACCCATTAAAAATGATAAACAAATAAAAAAGAAGTGTATAAGATAAGTAACTTTTTTCTATGAAAAACATTTGATGCAATATTTTGAAAAAAAACAACAACTTTTTTTTAAAGATATGAGGGGACGACTGTAAACCAGGGAATTCTGGGAAGATGTAAACATGATCGAAGATTAAGTTCTGTGATAGTACATACAATCCCTTTTTTTTTTTTTCTTACAGCGAGTCGTGTATTCCGTTTCAGAATGAATTTGAAAAATCTTTTTCAAGATTTCAACCCCAGGTATTAATTTGATTTATTATAAGTGTATGCATAATATTGTAATTAAATCGCCTGATAACTACAACTAATCCAGTGACAATTTTAATCTCGTGTAGAATCGGATTCGATTGGTGACCATAACAGTTATGGTAACATGATTGGATACTTGTATTCACTGGTAGGCTGACCATGATCCGATTTTGATGATCATTAGCATAATTCTGATTATAGATGCTCGAAAGGCTTTTTGACTCCGTCAAGCACAAACGACTCTTTTTTTTTTTCTGTCTTTATTTTTCAAGATAAGCCAATCACAAGGAATAATTGGCCGTATTTAACGTGTCTCAGACTTCTACCCCCCCCCCCCCCCCCCCCCCCCCCCCCAAAAAAAAAAAAAAAAAAAAAAAAAAAAGAAAAAAAAAAAAAAAAAAAAAAAAGAAAAAGAAAAACCCTCAAAACGTCAGAGTTAGGAACATATACTCCTCAGAAGTTCTTTTAGGTATTCCATAAGGGGAGTGTGCTCCTTGAGCCCATTCTGTTTACAATTTTTGATGAAGATTTACTACAAATGGTCTCTAGTTCCTGTAAAATGTTTGCTGATGACACAAAAATCTTGAAATCTGTATTTTAATGCAGATGAGTGAAAAGGTGCTTGTGAGCACACACACACACACACACACACACACACACACACACACAAGGAAATCCTTGCAAGGACTATACAATGAAATTGTCAGATATAGAGTTGATGTAATGCCAGCAAATGTCCATACTTCATATATAAAGACCACAGAGTTGTTTCTGATGGGGATTTAAATTTGACAAATCTTAAATAAATGTTAACATGGGCCAGCAAGACACAAGAGAAAAACACTATGCATTTTGACCTTTTAGATCTTCTTCAGGCAAGATACAAACAAATAGGACAACGAAAATTCACTTAGCTTTGATCACTTCGGAGTTCAGCGCAAGGAATGCGTTGAATGAGCTGATAAGACCTACAGGCGTAATGAAAAGCTGTGATGCATAGTATCTTACAATGAAATCCTCATTCAGCACCTCCCTTGCGCTGAATTTGAAACAATGAAAGTAAGTGAATTTCGTTGTCCTGTTTGTTTGTATCTTGCCAGAAGAAGACCTATGAGGTTGAAACGCATAGTGTTTTGCCTTGCGACTCGTTTGTCCACGTTTTTCTGGGCGGTTTGCTAACATTTATTTAAGATTTATATATATATATGTATATGATTAATAAAAGTGCAGAGTATTTGGACTTCTCATATATTGATACATTTGCTAAACCAGATAATAACATATCAGGAATATGGAAAAGTGATTTGACATTCATTATATGAAAAGCAAAGCAGGCACTGTATCCGCCAAAGATTAACAAATGAATCACAAGACAAAACATGACACGTTTTGTCCTCTTAGGTCTTCTTCAGGCAAGATAAACAAAACACAGGACAAAGGGCAAACAAAGCTTGTTGGTGGTATGCAGGCTTTGTTGGTGGTATACAGGATAGAAGAATTCAGAATAGAAAATAAAGATGCTTGACCTACCATTTTTAATATTTTGAAGAATTAGAGATGATGTGATACAAGTATTTAAAATTCTAAATGACAGGCAACCTGGAGTCGAAACTTTATCCATAAAACCCTTTTTGACTTAACAAGGAACTCCACTGACAAATATTCTATTGATTGTTTTGATGGACATACTAGAAAATTGTTTAGTAACAGAGGTGCACCTTATTGGATTGTACTACTCATGTGTTTAAAATACTTAACAACTTTAGAAAGTGACATTTCACAGGAAAAGTGTTGCAGGCCTAAATTTTTTATATGATGAATGATGCAATAGATATGATCTTTGTGTGTGATTATGTCAAAGTTATTGAAAAAGATGACAGAGAAATTATCTTTACAAGATATGGATGTACAAAGTGAAAATAAAATATCTGGTGTATGGTAAAAAAAATGTGTAAACTATGTTCAGATTGTAGTAATTTCAAGTTGTGTCATAGAACTGAAAAGGAAAACAGCATGTATGGGTGACAAATTAGATTCTGACAGTGACATAGAAACTGATTCTAGCATAGATTCAGAAGACATAAGTATATGATTTCATCTAAAACAGAATGAAAACAGAAAGAAAAAATGTATGTGCTGATGTTCAAAATTGAAATATATCATAAAGTGATGAAGGTACTCATTCAAACATCTTGCCATAACAGATGTACAGAAAATTTGATCATAAGCCAGCACTGAAAAAGATCAAAACAAATTGACCAGAGACACATTGGAAAGATTGAAAAAATATTGCACTTTGAAACTTACACAGTGGGGGCAAAGATTTGAAATTCTTTGTGGTATGCACAATAGCATAGACACTTACAGGCTTTGAATCAATCACAGAATTAAGCATAATTCATATCTTGAGTTTAGAAGCCAAGACATACAGATTTTCAAGAAATATTCCAGAAGTTAGGATGTGTCAGCAAACAATCTTTTCCAATCTCATTTGTAGCTTAACAACATTTTGTTTCTGCACAGCAGTCACAATCAAATGTCACAACTTGAGTGCAGTATTATAGTTTGCACTCGTATATATTGTATGTTGTAAAATTGTGAAATAGGGATTGGTTATAAGAAATTGTACATAGAGTTACTTTTGTCCAAACTATGGATTACTGCATTAGCAGATTCTGTTATTTTGCATAATTTGTCAGACAGCATGAAGAAAACTGAACTTTATTATTGTGCACTGACAGACATTTAGGTTGAGTCTTTGCTTTTCTTTTATATCATAGTAGGCTTTACTGGTAATTTACAATATCCTGTACTAATGTCAGTGGTACTTATGTTCCAGTATTGAACAACATGAAGATGTTCCAACTGTGTTTCAGCAAATTCGTAGTGTTTTTTCCTGTCTCCTGGTGTTTTCCTTGCTATTTGCACTGCGGCTGGACAAGACCATTGAGTGGAGCTATTGGGTTTGTTTTTCATTCCTATCTGGCTGTGGAAACTAGCTGTCATTTGTGGATCCATTGTAGGAAGCTATATCTGGTGGAAACATCCCCATTATAGGTAAATGAATTTTCTTTTTTTTTTTTTAAACAAATAGATCATGTGTGTACTTTTTTCTGATTTTGTCTCTGACCAAAATCTTTTGAATGTGTTTGCTTAGTTTCTTTGTTTATTAGTTTGCTGGTTCACACAGAGAGTTTAGATTTGGTTAAAGAGGTCACCAGTTGCTGTCAGATATTATTGATGGTGTGTGTGTGTGTGTGTGTGTGTGTGTGTGTGTGTGTGTGTGTGTGTGTGTGTTCACGTGTGTGTTCATGTGTATGTTCATGTGTGTGTCCATGTATGTGTGTGTATGCGTGTGTGTGTGTGTGTGTGTGTGTGTGTGTGTGTGTGTGTGTGTGTGTGAGAGAGAGAGAGAGAGAGAGAGGGGGGGAGAAGAGAGAGAGAGTGTGTGTGTATGAGTGTGTGCATGTGTGTGTGTGTGTGTGTGTGTGACTGTGAGAGAGAGAGAGAGAGAGGGAGAGATAGCTCTGTGTGTGTGTGTGTGTGTGTGAGAGAGAGAGAGAGAGAGAGAGAGAGAGAGTGTGTGTGTGTGTGTGTGTGTGCGTGTGTGTGTGTGCTGAAAAAAAATGAAACAGTAGATTTGAATGACATTGACAGAGTGGTGGTATTCAGTGCTCCTTGCTTCTAATTAAAAATTAAAATCAGAGATAATACAGCAGAGAGATTCATATAAGTGGTGGGGAGAGAGGTGTGTGTGGAGGGGTGGGTGGGTGGGGTGGTGGGGGTGGGGGTGGGCTAAAATCATTCATTGTGAATATCGCCATTTCAGGGCAGAGGGAGACAGTTACACACAGTACAAAGCTATGGTGATGTGCACTGGCCTGCACCTGCTGCTCCTGATATTTGAGATCCTTGCTTGTGACAATCTGGAAATGGACTCTCACTCCTGGATCCTGGTCTTCATTCCACTCATCGTCATGGCTGTCATCTCATTTGGCATCTGCATCTGGGCTGTGAAAAATGAGCGTTCATTTGAGGTTAGTGTTGGGAGATGCTTTTTAAGGTAGAAATTGTGAAAGCTTGTGTTTAGGCTTTGATTAGACCTACAGGCGCAATGAAAAGCTGTGATGCATAGTATCTTACAATGAAATTGCTGATGGAGTTTGTGAGGTGCAGTTCAGAACTCGGCCTATTCGCCTCCCCTTTGTCCGTGTGCTCTACTTGTGATGGTATTGCGGAAGATGGTTTGAAAAAAGTATTGCAGGAAAAAAAGATACAACTGCTGTCATGACAACTGGGGAAATTATTTGTAAGGTACATTGCAGCATTTGGCATGGAACATGTAGACAAAGGAAAATGTTATTGACCGGGGGAGTGCATGTAAAAAAAAAAGCTCCAAGTGTACATTCCAGTTTTGTTTTTTTATTAATAAGTACTTTTAATCTCTTTATTGCATGCATTGAATTTGAATTTGAGACTTGTTTTGACTCCAGTTTTCATGTGAATCATAGTTGGGTTGGATTCATTTCTCTACCATTGCTGTGTTGTTTGTTTGTTTGTATTTTCATCTTAATGTTATCATTTGTTTGTATTTTGCATCTTAATGTTATCACAGCTGTAAATCTGATGGCATTCAGTTGTTCAGAAGAACAAGGGAAAAGAAGATTCAATTTATGGTGTTGAAAAATGCAGCAACATAAATGTAGAAGAAAAGTGGTAAAAATAGTGCTGTTTATTTGTTATTTCATTCTTGCCTTAAAGTATTATCACGGGATGTGCTTGGACACATTTTGTACAATGTCATTTGTTTCCAGATGGAGCTATTTTGTTCAGTGAACATTTTGCAGTTCATTTTTCTGGCTCTTCGATTGGATGGAATCATCTCATGGAGTGGGGTGGTATGTTTTTTGCTCTGTCTTGTGTCTGTGTATGGTACAGAATGTGTGTGTGGTACAAGCTTTGCTATGGATTATTTGTGTGTCATTACCCATATCATGGTTTTGGCTTACATTTGTGATATATTTTTTTGCACTGCTGCTAGATTAATTTTGTGTTGTTCAATGATGTCTGGTCTTATCTTACATATGTAAAGCACTATGTACATAGCCTGCTACAGATAACACTGATTGCTCAGTTGTGAACTAGTAAGAGTGATCATTCTTTGCACATGTGGAGGCCTATCCATCAATTGTCCACAGGAATTTGTCAACATAAAGATTTAGTGGGTTAGAATGATGATTTGAGCATAGTCTTTAGCCATGAAAGTTATTTCAGTGTGAAGGCATTGCCAAAGATAACTACTCTTCCAGAACAGCCATGTTTGCAGAAAGCTATGTTTGCAAAACATTAAAATTGATGGATGTTCTGGGCATTGTAGAATTTTTTATTTATTTTTTTTGTTTAGCTTGCTGTCTCATCGTCTTGGTGCTACATTGCTTGATCTGATTCCACCATACACAGCCACACCAAGGGTTGCCCTATCACAGCACCCACACAGGCAGTATTCAGGGAGCAAACAGTATTAGACTGTTCATTACACAAAGTTTCTTGATCCAACATAATGTTCGGTAGACAACATTCCTGATCCAGCCTATGCAAACTAAACCAAGGAAGCCCTTTGTGATGACAATAATTCTTAGTGATAGAGTGAACGAGCACTGGATGTCACCATGTCCATCCAGTGATTGCCCTCTGAACCTGCCAACACCAAAGCTTTGAAGTGAACTCACTGCAGGCTTGGATTTGGAGAAAATAATGGAGCTTGGGGCATTAACCCGTTCACTGCTTGAAAATATTACATAACAAAGGCTGGCCCAGTGCCAGGGAAATCTAATGATTTGGGGGTAATAATTAACAAAAAATTCTAGCTCAGAAACTACAAAAGATATAAAAAATGAAATATATATGATTTTTGAAGGAAATTGAATGGAGATTTTGAATCTGGGCTTCTTTTGTTTTAATTTTGATTATAAAAAAATATTTAGGCATTTAGATTTGGATAGAT
>JADBJO010003312.1:245000-252739 GCA_016801955.1 Conus betulinus | reverse complement strand
TTCTAACCCATAGCACCGGGGTGAACCTATTATGCATTTGGTTTTTCTGTTTATTGTTTTTTTCTCTTGTTCATTTCCAGTCATATGCAACACCCCACCACATAAAATCACACCCTCCCCCTCTTCTCACTCTCCTTCCCATCCTGTCCTCTTCGCTCTCTCGCTCACTCTCCACTCTTTCCTCTACTTCCATTCTCTCTCTCCTCTTCCCCCTCTCTTCCCTCCCCCCCCCCCCCCCCCACCCTTCTGTCTCCTCCTCTCCTTAACTCTAACCCTCTTCTTATACTTCCTCGGCCCTATTCTTTCCACGTCCCTATTCCTCGACCCACTCACCTTTTGTCAGGCTTCATTCACCACTTCGGCTTCACAGGGGAGTAATTGCGCATTGTAATGTCGGTACTGTTTTTTTTTTTTTTTTTTTTTTTTGTTTTGTTTTTTTTTGTCGCTTTTTGTCGCTAGAAGGCATACTGTCGACAATTTCTTGTCCGGTTTTGTGTCGTTCAGTAAAACTGCGTGACTTCACACATGTTTTTGGCGTGCTCTTCTGCAGTTAATCGTCTGGTTCCGTTAACCGGCGGCATTTGTTTCATTCGCCGGGTGTCCTATTATTAAGCATCAGTCACGGTTTTTGAAAAATTTCAGTTCTTATTCTTTAGTGATGCGTGTCAACCAACACGAATAGGAAAGGTGTGTGTGTGTGGGTGTGTGCGTGTGTGTGTGTGTGTGTGTGTGTGTTGTGTTCGCGCGCGCGCGCGAGGTGTTGTGTGTATGTTGGCGTGCGTGCGTGCGTGTGTTGTTGTGTGTGTGTGTGTGTGGTGGTGTATTTTTGGTGTTCGTGGCAGCGCGCGTGCGTGCGTGCGTGAAGTGCGTGCGTTGTGTGTGTGTGTTGTGTGTGTGTGGTGTGGTGTGTTTGGTGGTGTTGGTGATCGAACCGCGAGCCTGCGTGATAATCATAGTCACATGTGTGTGTTTGTGTGTGTGTGTGTGTGGTGTGTTTGTGTGTGTGGTGTGCTCGCGCGCGGCGCACGCGCACCTGCGTGATAGAGAGAAGAGTACAAAAGACTTGCTTTCATTCATCGGCTTTTGTTCTCCACCCGAGTAATTATTTCTGATTGTTCAGGTGACAAAACAAACAACAACAACAAAACAAACAAAAATCGCGTCCAATAAACGCATATAACGCATGCTTTATTCGTTTCATTTTTTATTAATTTTTTTTTAAGTGCACCTTCGTGCAGTCAGATTGTTGTTAGCGCCAGCTGCTTCTAAATTTGGCGTTCTTATTGAATTTTTCTTAGGTTCTATACGGCTTGATTTTCTGTCTAAATTAATGTCAGTGAAAACGTGGTTTTGATTTTATTTTTATTTTATATGTATTTAGTTTCGCATGCCAGAGATGTTGGTTTTATTTTGATGCTGTATGAAGCTTCGTATTTTACGAAGGCTCGTAACCGAGAACCGAAACCAGAGAGTATGTCTTTCTTATTAATCTAGTCTGTTCACCCACTTGGTGATGTTAGACTGCCTAAGAACCCACACACACACACACACACACACACACACTCGTAGGAAAGCCATAACAGACTAACAAAATACAAAATGGACATGGCGCCAAAGTGTGTTTATTTTTCTTATCTATTAAACAACTTTGGTGAGGGGGGGGTGGGTGGGACAACCGATTTTGGGGAAAAAGAAAAGTCTAAAACTGGAACTAACGAGGTAGAAAAGAAGAGAGACCGATTACAAAAAAATTCCATGTCAAATCGAATTGACTGACAAGTGTAGCCGTCGTATGTATAAGTGTCTTTTAGTCCCTCAGAACAGGACATTACTTTTGCTATGCATTCATTTTGTGATGTAGGTGCATGGTTCGTTTTTAATGGATTCCACTTCTCTTAGTTCAATGGTACATTCTTTCTTACAAATACTTTAAACAGATCATTCACTAGACATACGAGCACCGTGTATTTGGAGGATTACCAACTGCCCCGGTACATTTGACAAAAAAAAAAATCAGTAATAGATAGAATCGAAGTTTGTAAATTAACTTTACTATAACGTTTTGGCAAGCAGAGACTGTCAGCTTGTTTTGAAAAGACGTTAAAAATGACTTTAAAAGACTTTCCAAAGAACATACACACACCCACACACACACACACACACCACACAACACACCCACTACACACACACCACACACCACACGCACCCACACCCACACCATCACACACACGCGCACACACACAGCACACACACCACAGCACACACCCACACACCACACACCCACACACACACCATACATCACACAGAAAACAGACACACAACAAACAACAAAAAAACCGCGAAAACAACGAACACATTTCCATACCACAGATTAACTCATAACAGCAGACAACTGATGGGGGGCTGATTGATTTATACATATGATCTGTGTTCGGAGGGGGAGGGCTGGTAAGCATACCCGCACACATAGAACTCTGTGTGGTGTGTTGTGGTGTGCGTGTGTTTGTGTGTTGTGTGTGTGAGGTGTTTGTGTGTGTGTGTGTGTGTGTGTGTTGTGTGTTTGTGTGTGTGTGTGTGTGTGTTTGTGTGTGTGCGCGCGCGCGCGGCGCGCCGCGCGCCTTCCGTGTGTGTGTTGTACTTGCATACAGAGCGTGCGCATGTGTTCTCGTGGGTTGTAGGAAAGCATTGGAGGAAGAAGATAAAGTCTTCCCTCTCTACTAAAACTCGAACTACCGAAGAGAACGATATAAACGAGTTTCTCAGTGATTACCCAACAAACAACAAAGCTGACGCTGCCCTTGGGTCTTAAAAGACTTTTGACCGAGCTTGCCAGCTTTCCGATGTTCAAAGCCCAGGCGTGGACTTAATCACTTGTTTTTTTTTTTTCTTTCACATTGTAAAGTTAATTCCTGTCACAGTTTCTACCAGCAGTTCTCCATGTAATTTACCACTCACAGTGAAAACACCTGGTTGCTGGGTGTTGGGACTTGCATGATGGCAGACGTAAGCACTTCACACAGGCTCCACGCAAAATCATGTTCACAGATGTCCCACTTGGTGTGTGCGTGTGTGTGTGTGTGTGTGTGTGTGTGGTGTTTGCGTGCGTGCGTGCGTGCGTGCGTGCGTGCGTGCGTGCGTTGTGTTGCATGCATGCGTGAGTGCGTGCGTGCACGTGTGCGTGTGTGTGTGTGTGTTTTTGAGTGACTGAACGAGTTCATGTTTTCCAATTGATCTGAGATTCAAATGGAGGGACAGATTAAAAAAAAACACAAAAAAACAAAACAAAAAACCGATTTCCTGCGCGCATTTCAGTTTGTTTTGTCTTCATGACTTGTAGTATGAGCGTGTCTTTTTTTTCCTTCTCCTTTTTTTCTTTTTTTTTTTTTTTTTTTCAAAGTTGACTTCTGATATGGCCCTGATAATTATGGTGCTTTTGCGGTGGTCTGGGATTATGAGTGACATTTTCTGTCTCTGTCTCTGTCTGTCTGTCTGTCTGTCTGTCTCTCTCTCTCTCCTCTCTCGTCTCGCTCTCCTCTCCTCTCTTCTCTCTCTCTCCATGGAAATGCAGATGTTCAAGTAGTTAATTCATTTAAATATCTTGGAATGATATTTTCAACCAAATTAACTTTCCGTTACGCTTGGGAAGAATCTCTGATGAAAGGAAAAAAGGTACTATTGAAAATTCTGAAATCCCTGAGAAAACTGAATTGTACAGACTATGGTATATTTTTGGAAAATGTTTTGATACACAGATAAAACCTCTTCTTACTTATGCAGCTGAAATTTGGGACTTACATGAAAATTCGCAGATGGAAAAAGTACATACGTATGCTATGAAGCGTTCCTTCAAGTACCTATTCATTCATCCAACACCGTTTTATATGGAGAAATGGGCAGATACCCTTTGTATATAAGTACATTTGTGAAATGTATATTAAGTACTGGTTGAAGATCTTGAAGCTACCCCAGTCCCGTTTGAGCAGGCAAGCTGTGATATGATGCTTCTAGAAATGGAAAAAGGTAAAGAAAACTGGGCTTATAAAGTAAAGAAAGTCCTTTCAGAACAGGTTTTTTGAAATAGTGTGGATGACCCAGGAAGTAGGAAATGAGCAACAGTTCATTGCGGAATTTAAAGACAGGCTTATTTGTTCTTTTAAAAACAGAATGGCACTCAGATATGGAAAGTAAAGAAAAATATCGCTGGTTGTTTTCTCATTTAAGAAACGTTTCATTCTGAAAAGTTTCTCAATGTCATAACAGATAAATGGCACAGAATAAATTACGCAAGATTTAGGTTGAGAACTTTAGTTTTTAATGCGAACAAAAGATGGATTGAATGTGAAACATCCACAGAATCTCCTTGTCCTGCATGTAGACATATTATTGATGACGAAGAACACTTTCTGTTCCACTGTACTGCTTATAATGAAGTGCGGACAAAATTGTTCATTTTTCCAGTTAGATATAGCGAAAAGACAAAATGTCGCTGGCGTGTTATCATCAGATGATGAACTTGTAATTAAATCAGTTGCGAAATTCATCGCGGAAGCATTGGAAATTAGACAGATGAAGGATAGTGAAATTTAAGATAATACATTATAAGAGATATCTGAATGAATATTATCATTCACCGCATGTTGAAGAGATCAGTAAAATACAATGTCATCATTTAATTGAGTGGATGGTCGAGTCAGTCTTTTTTTTCATGCCAAAGTGAAGAGATCAGTAAAATACAATGTCATCATTTGATGAGTGGATGGTCGAGTCCGTCTTAAGGTTTGTTTTTTGTTTTTTTTTTTTTTTTTTTTTTTTTTTTTTTTTTTTTTTTATACTGCATTACTCCTGTGCGTGAGGTGAGGACATAACGAAATGTTACGAATTTATTTGTTTTTTGTTAACTTTGGATTTGATACACACTAGGAATGAAAGTGTACTATTTGTTTGCAGGAAAGGAAGAGGGAAATGTTTTTGTTCTGTTACCTCTCCCCCCTTGTCAATCTTTCAGTCTGTCCTGTCTGTCTGGTTCTCTCCTCTCTCTCTCTCTCCTCTCTCTCATCCTCTCCTCTCCTCTCTCTCTCTCTCTGCTTCTTCTTCTTCTTCTTCTTCTTCCTTCCAATATTTCAGTACTTCACTGACAGCCTGGAGAAGCCATTTAGGTGTGTTTATCCCCTGGTACCAGGAACCCGTGTGTATTGGTGAGTCGTCTATGTATTGAGTGCTGTATGACTGGGCGATCATAATGTTCCTAAAAATCTGTTCTCATACCCCACCCTCCTTTCCATTTCTCTCTTTTTTCCTTCGCCCCCCCCCCCCCCCCCCTCCTCTCCCGTCCCCTCCCCTCTCCCCAACACACGAAGCCATCTTTTGACGAGCCTGAAGTAGGTACTCAGATTGTTAACACAAAACTAGAGTGAGGACAGTTTGAGAAGGGAGTGGCGAGATTAAGAGGTTTAAAAGTGTGGACATCCCATAGTCTAACCTAAATGTCCGAAGGGTCAGTGAACTGGTCGAGAGGTTCAACACCTGGATCATGGTAAGTGTGGAAGGTGGAGGCCAACTCTCTTCTTCTGCCGCGTTATCTTTCCCTGAACCGGATCAGGTATCTGGCTATTTACTGCTGACCGACAGGGAGGGAGTTTTTTTTTTCTTTTCGGGCCATCAAAAACCCGACCCCACCGATGATTTGAACTCACGGCCGGGTCGTAAACTCCGCAACCAGATTGATGATTTAACCATTGACTCACCGGCCCCTACCTGTACGACTTGACCAAGTTAACTCGCTCGTCATGTAACCAACTTTACAAGATTATCGTATTAGCAGGTTTACCAAGATCATCATAATGCCCCCTTTCAAAGATCATCATACCATTAGCTTCCGAAGGTGATCACATGATCAGCTATTCAAGGTCATCATATTTCCTTGATTTAAAGACGATCGTGGAAGCAGCATTCAAAGATCATGGTATTGCCAGGATTCAAAGATCATGGTATTGCCAGCATTCAAAGATCATGATCTTGCCAGCATTCGTGGTCATCATATAGCCGGCACTACAAGATCATCACATTACCAGCTTTACAGGATCGTCATATTACCAGCTTTACGAGATCGTCACATTACCAGCCTTACAAGGCCGTCACATTACCAGCTTAACGAGATTGTCGTATTACCAGCCTTACAAGATCGTCACATTACCAGCTGTACAAGATCGTCACATTACCAGCCTTACAAGGCCGTCACATTACCAGCTTAACGAGATTGTTCATATTACCAGCCTTACAAGATCGTCACATTACCAGCGGTACAAGATCGTCATATTACCAGCTTTAAAAAGATCGTCGTATTATAAGCTTTACAAGATTGTTGTATTACCAGCTTTACAAGATCATCTTATGACCACACCTTTCAAAGATCATCATATTACCAGTTAGTTTTTGAGTGATCATCATTATCGTCCTTCGGTAGGTATGATGGTTTGTGTGTGCGCGCGCGCGCCACGGTGTGTATGTGTATGTGTGTGTGCGTGCGTGCGTGCATGCGTGCGTGCGTGCGTGTGTGCGTGCGTGCGTGTGTGCGGTGCGTGCGTGCGTGTGTGTGTGTGTGTATGACAAGCCTTTAAAAGAAACAGCTTGGAGATACCATCGCTCAATCGCTCTAAAACTGCGTGGCCCTCTTCAAGAAGGGTGTTTCGCCTGGAAACAGCGTCGGTGTGACACAGATCCTTGTTGGTTTCTGCTAGGTCACTGGTACCTCTTTCTGTGACGTATAAGGACCTGTTTTTGTTTTTCCTGATCGTCAAATTCTAGCGCAATATTAAGCCGAAAGGAAGCAGACAAGTAATTTTGGAGCAACAAAAATTAACAACTTTTAGTGTGAAACATCAGTTTTACTTTGACAGCTTTGGGTGTTAGTATACTTTCAGGTGGATATGATCATGCAGTGCCGAATGCTTGGGAGGTGTGTGTGTGTGTGTGTGTGTGTGTGTGTGTGTGTGTGTGTGTGTGTGTGTGTGTGTGTGTGTAGCATGTTTCTAAATGATCTGTCGATTCTAGTATTTTTTTTTTCAACGTGCAAGTCATAGACATCAGTCATATGAATGTTATTATTGATAGATGGTTACATGTTATTTTGATAGAAGCGAAATTTACGAAGGACGTTTTTTTTTTCTTCTTTCTTTTTGTAACACAGGTATTGTGTAAAGACAGATAGATAGGCAGACATACAAACAGATAGATAGATAGATAGATAGATAGATAGATAGATAGATAGATAGACGCTTGATCGATAAACAAAATCTAAGGCAAATATGAGGATTACGAAGATGAACACACAAAAAAAAGAGCTTAGGATCGTGTATTTTATACAATACCGGGCTACAACAAAGAGAGAGAGAGGAGAGAGAGAGAGAGAGAGATGGAGAGAGAGAGAGAGAGAGAGAGAGAGAGAGAGAGAGAATGTGTGTGAGCTAGAGAGAGAGAGAGAGAGAGAGAGAGAGACGAGAGAGAGAGAGAGAGAGAGAGAGGAGAGAGAGAGAGAAACTCAGAACTCAGAAAGCTTGTAATGTACATCGCCCTTGGGCCACAAGACAAGGTACAAAGTGAAGTAGGGGAGAGTGAGGGAGTGGGTAGGATCGGGAGGAGTTAACACCAAGTGTTTATTAAAAGAGAACAGCAAAATATTGTAATGTTCTCTGGCCCCACCCCCACCCCCCCCCCCCCCCCCCCCCCCCCCCCCCCCCCCC
>JADBJO010003312.1:230000-232500 GCA_016801955.1 Conus betulinus | reverse complement strand
AGACGGCAAGAAAGAAAAAGTCCATCGCACTCCCATCCTGTTTTTTCATGCTCGCCTCCCCACTTACCCCCCCACCCCCACCCCCCATCCACCCTCCCTTCTTCCCTCCTTCTCTTCATTCCCCTCCCTTCTGTCATTTTCTTTTTGATTTGGAAGTGGAGAGGGGAGAAGAATGACCGATATAAAGTGAAGTTTTTTTTTTTTTTTTTTTTAACGTGTCAGCTGTTTGTTTTGGTTGCTTTGATGGTCATTCTTTTCTCTTTTTTTTTTTATATCATAATTGTTACTGTATATTTAGGGATTTTCTTTTTGCCTATATTGATGAAAGATTTCTGCTTTCTTGTTGACAATGCCTTGGACGATGATGGATGTTTTCTTTTGAATAATGATTTTTACAATAACATGCAAATGTGGATCAGTGGGTGCGCTTTTTTACATCGCATTTGATCTGGCACACACACACACACACACACACACACACACACACACACACACACACAGTACGCACACAAATGCACGCGCGCACGTACACATGCACGCTCCCCACGCACGCACGCACGCACGTACGCATTCCACGCTCTCTCTCTCTCTCTCTCTCTCTCTCTCTCTCTCTCTCTCTCTCTCTCTCTCTCTCTCTTATACACAGTGACTCAGCGATACTTTATTCGAACCCGTTTTGTTTGATTTTCTTTTTTTCTTTTGATTTAGTTCGAATTCAGGAACCATGCCATTCTAAGGCGAGATGCTGTTTGTTTCCTCAGAACTGAAAGAGTTCTACTTCACACTCTGTTGTTCTGGTCAAGGGACGTGACCGGTTGCTGACCTTTTTTCGTCGTGTCCTGGTGTTGACAGATGTGTGTGAGTCATCACATGTTTTGAGGGAACATATGTAGTTCATTTATGGTTTTGTTGCCTACTTCATAATTTGGCAGCACAGCCAGCGCTGGTCTGCCACTGACAGGCAGTTCAGATTTACGATAATTGTTTAAAAGATAGAATAATTAACTACTCTCTCTCTCTCTCTCTCTCTTATACACTGCGCCCTGGTATTCACAGTGGTGTAATTCGTCACATGTTTTGAAGGAATTTTAATTAAATAATTTATCTGTTAATTAATTCATTCATTTTTTTGGTTTAGTATGAATTTAGGCGGTCACCCATTATGTCTATAAGTTCACTTCTTTAGTATACAGAAAAGGACTTTTTAAAAAAATCCGTCGTGTTTTTAAGATGAAAAGATACGATGGACAGTGATCAGTGATATTAATCTTTTATACGGATGGCATTAACATATCATCGTTAGAGTGCTAGGGATTCGAAATTTTCAGAAGAAGAAGGATGTCTGTTATCATTATTATTTTTTTTTGTTAGATAAAAACGATAAAGAAAGACAGAGCAAACAGGGACGACCTTCGCATTCTTTTAGAATTGAAAGAAAACAAACAACAAACAAAAAAACCACTAAGAAACTCATGTATGGAACACGATGACAGGTGGATGTTGACATCTTGATATAGACCACAGTATAGATTACGCTGACCATAAGAATGGTGACATAGTGAAAAAGAAAAAAAAAAAAAATGCGAGATAGCTCTTAATATCATGGATGAACTGGAACTAGTGCTTATATTGCGAGAAATAAAACCGGAACGACTTTAAGATTTACCAGGAAAAGACGAGCACACCTTCAGAAAATCTGCATATAGTTTGCTTTTTTTTTATTATAATAGTTTTTTTTATAAATTCGCGTTTCGTGTTGCAGTTACACATTCAGGATGCAGACGTCCTCTGGAGCTACAGTAGTGATCATTCTTTTAGTTAAAATGATTTGAGTACTGAATGCAGAGAGGGGAAAGTATAACGCTTTGGAGGTATAATCTGTCATTGCTCAGAGAGATGCAACATGAGTGAAACTGTAGAAAATGTTAACCAATTGTAATCTGTCATTGCTCAGAGATCTCCATCATGAGTGAAACTGTAGAAAATGTTAACCAACTGTATGATGGTTCTCCATCATACGCGCGGGGAACGTAGATACAAAGCGCCCGGTTATGACATCTTGTTGACTATCGGTGATAAGGTTTATTTTGAGAGATGTTTAAACTATGCCTATCAATTTCAGAAAGATAAATAACAAAAACAAAACAAAACAAAACAACCCCCCCCCCAAAAAAAAACAAACAACAAAACACAAACAAACAAAAAACCAAACAAAACAAAACAAAACAAAACAAAAAAAAAAAAAAAAAAAAACGAGAAAAACCGGGAAATATAGAAATTCAGAAGTTAAAAGGGAAGTAAAAATGAAAAGACATACCCGGAACCTCGAACTAAAGGGAGATGAATCGTTTACAGCAACGAAGAAAGAAAGTAAAAAAGAAAATCATCCTCAGTTTAAAAACAAAGGGATTCACAGGGAGGAAAAGTAACTGTTGTTGCAACCTGAAAAGAAAAAAGAGTTGTTAAAATGCTAAAACAAAAAGTTACACAATATGGTGTA
>JADBJO010003312.1:220000-225000 GCA_016801955.1 Conus betulinus | reverse complement strand
CTCTCTCTCCCTCTCTCTCACTCTCTCTCTCTCTCTCCTCTCTCTCTCTCTTCTCTCTCGGGCTATGGCCTCGTTGTCCTTATTTAATATGAAAAATTAAACCATTTCTATTTAATTTCATCTCTCTCTCTCTCTCTCTCTCCTCTCTCCTCTCTCTCTCCTCTCTCTCATCTCTGTGTGCGCGCGCGGAGCGCGCAGCGAGTGTGTGTTGTGTGTGTGTGTGTTCTGTGTGTCCTGTAGCTTAGTTACTCTGGGTGGAAAAGCTTTGGAATTGCTGGCCAACATATTAGTTAAACAGAACGCAGAGAAAAAAGAGGGAGAAAGAAGAGTTAATTCGTTTTTTTAAAGGAGTTGCGTATAAAGGCCCTTCTATTGAACAAACACAAATGAAAAAACAGTTTATTTTAAAATTCTATAGTATTCAGTCGGAGCTAATATCACAAGTATAAATGTCAGCAATTGTTGTTATTCAGAGAAATTTGAACCCTGCATATTTGATCTTTTTACCTAATCTATTTCGTATGTATGTACTTAATTTTCTATTATCATTGGATCAATCTTCATTTGAAAAAAAATCACGGTTAAACTAGCATATGCTCTGTCTTATTCTTTTCTTTAATGATCAAGGAAGAATTACCTCCTGTGGCCTTTGTCAGTCGTATGTAAATAATTGGCGTTATAGACTATTAAAGTGTATTTATGTTTCTCTTACTTTTTCTTTCTTCTTCTTCTCTTCTTTGCTAATGGTTACATATATAGACAATTTACTTTCTGCACTATTGTTGTGAATTTCTGTTTAGCCTCAGGGTTGAAGACTTTGAGTGTAAAAAAAAGCACGCTTGTATGCTTATCTCATATCCCTGAATTGAAAAAAAATTTCCTTCGTTCGTTTGTTCGTTCGTTCATTTCTCTCTATTCTCTCTTCTCTCTCTCTCTCTCTCTCCTCTCTCATCTCTCTCTCTTCTCTCTCTCTCTCTCTCCTCTCTGGGCTATGGCCTGTATATAGAATAAAACCATTGAAAAGTTCATTCTCTCTCGCTCTCTCTCTCTCTCCTCTCTCTCTTCATCTCTCTATCTCTCTATTCCCATCTCTTCTGCCCTTCCTCCCTTCCCTCCTCTATCTCTCTTTTCCCTGCTTACTCCCCCTCTTCTCTCTCTCTCTCGCTCCTCTCTCTCCTCTCTTCTATCTCTCTCTCTCTCTGTCTCTCCGAGCTATGGCCTGTGTATATATGAATAAATCCATTTCCATTTCATTTTTTTTCAGTTCTTCCTCCCTCCATCCCTCCCCTGCGCCTTGGCTTAGTTCTCCGGCAGAAGAAGACTTGTTTGAGTCATATGCATGACCGTTCGAGGGGTTTTTTATGTGTTGAGGGAGATTTCGCAGGTCGCCGCGCTTAGCTAGAGAAAAGGCACCCTGCCTTTCTTCTCTCAAGACTCAGTCCAGGTGAAGACTGTTCCCTTACCGTCTGTGCAGTCAGTCAGTCAGTTCAAGTCAGTCACGTGTCTGTCTGGGTCTGGCTGGCTGGCGGGATGGTGGCCCCTTGTCTCGCGCTCAAGCGTAGGTCACGTCTACTTGTTTCTCTATTGAGAGAGAAACCTTTTTTTTTTCTTCTCTTTTTCTTCTTTTTCTTCTTTTTTTGTGTGTGTGTGAAGTGAAGTTGGACAGTGATTTCCTTTGGGTTTCATTTCAGTTGGGGCGGTTGGAGAGGGTGGAGGTGGAGAAGGAAGGACAATAGGAGGGGGGGGGGGGGGGGAGGGAGGGATAGGAATTAGGAAACATTATGTGTATCTCTGTTATGTCTACGACGACTCTGAACTTATGAATCTACCTTAGCTCTGTCATGCTCTATGTGGGGTGTGTGTGTGTTGTGTAAACTGTGTGTGTGTGTGCGTGCCGTTGCGTGCCCGCGTGAGGGCTTGCCATGCGTGCCAAGAAGAGTGCCGTGTGTGCCGTGTGCAATGTGTGTGGGGTGTGTGGGGGTGTGGGTTGTGTGTTGTGTGGTGTGTGTGTCGTGAGTTCTCGAGTTGTGTGGGTGTATGCATATCTCACTCTCTCTCTCTCTCTCTCTCTATCTCTTCTCTCTCTCTCTACTCTCTCTCCTCTCTCTGGTACGTGTGTGGGTGGTGTGGTGTGCTGTTGTTCTGGGTGTGTGTGTTGTGTTGTGCTGTGTGTGCTGTGTGTGTGGTGCGTGCTCGCGCGCGAGCTTGCGATATATGTGTGTATGCTGTGTGGTGTGTGTGTGTGTGTGTGTGTGTGTGTGGTGTGTGTGGGTGTGTGTGTGTGGTTCAAGAACCCGAATACAATTTGAACGAACATTTTATATCAAACGTTTCACGGTTGTTTCGCTTGTAGCGTCAATGGTTAAAATGATCATTTCTTCGAACGAGCTAGTGCCAACGGCAGTGGGGGGCGTAACGCCAGAGGAAGAAATCGTTCGCAAACGAGAACAACATAGGGTCAATATAAAGCTATGATACCATTGGGAATGATCAGCAAGCGTTGATTGGAAAGCAACACATGCGTTTAAAAAAACACACACCAAGGACCACCCCACCCCCCACGCCCTCCCACATCCCCCCACCCACCAGTACACACACACCACACACACACACACAAACACAGAGAGGATAGATGAGACAGAGAGAGGGGAGATTTGATTAGAGAGAGGAGAAGGAGGGAGGAGAGATGCGAGAGAGGAAGAGTCGAGGGACCGGAGGGGAGGAGAGCGGAGCGGGGGAGAGCTGAGAGAGGGAAAGCTGAGAGAGGAGGGAGAGAACTCAGAGAAGACGACTGGTCAGAGAAGAGGAGAAGCGGGAGAGCAGAAAGAGATGAGGGAAGGAGACGCCAGAGAGAAGAAGAGAGGGAGTGTGTGAAGCAGAGAGGTGTTAAGCGCGGGAGAAAGGAAGCGGAGAGATAATCAGTGTGCAGGGAAGGTTTTTCCGCGCTCAGAATCTGGAAACCTTTTCCGGGCACTAATTTTTTTGTCGGATCCTTTCAGTGGCCTCAACCCTTTTTAAAATTTTTTTTTTAATTCCCAGTTCTTATAGAGTACTTTCCAGCCCGAACAGGGAACAAAGAAAACGCTGTCTTGTCTGTGTGTCTGGTCTGTCCGTCCGTGGTCAAAATGTGTTCCACCTCGCTCCAGACAAAACGTCTGGGCCGATCTTTTGAAAATGTGTAGGTATGTTCATGATGTGTCAACGGATGATTCCTGATGTTTCATTTTACCAGAATAGCCGTTACTAGCGACTATAATGGCGCAATCATTAAAAACAAAAAAAAAAAATCAAGTCCGACAAGGGGAATAACCACCGCACTGTCGAGTTTTTTTTTCACTAAAGCAGCAGATTGTCTCTCCTCTTTATCGCTGTACACGCGTATTCAACATAAACTAGGAATACGTTTATATGCTTTGCATTTTTTTTTTTGGCAGAACCTGGTGCGGCGGGGGTCGTTGTCAAAGGGGTTGTGCGTAAAGGCAGCGTCAAGCGCATGCTGATAACGTTTTGTAGATGAGGATCGGTGAAATGTGCAACTCCTCTCTCTGCTTTTGTGTCCCGTCTGTCCATCCGTCCGCCTGTCTGTCTGTCTGTCTGTTGTCTGTCTGTCTGTCCGTCTGTGTGTCTGTCCGTCTGTGTGTCTGTGTGTGTGTGTATCTGCCTCTCTCTTTTCTCTGTCTTCACTGTCTCTGTTTGTCTGTCTTGTCTTGTTTGTCTATCTGTCTGTGTCTCTGAGCCCTGTCTGTGTCTCTGTATTTGTGTCTCTGTCTCTGCCTCTGTCTCTCTGTCTCTCCCTCCTTCTTCCCCTCTCCCCCCTTTCCCTCCCTCCATCTCTCGCCTCAAGGAACTCGACTGGAGTCGATTACTTAATTAAACAGGAAGAGGGAACAGAGCAGAGAAGACGGAAGAGGTGGATGAGGAAGGGTTGAATCAACAACAACAACAGCAAGGGAAAACAGGTGTATAGGGATAAGATTGGGGAGTGGGCGCAAAACGAGGAGGAAGATCAAAAGGAAAGGGGCGGGGGTCGGTTGGGGGGGGGGGGGGGGGGGGGGGGGGGGAGGGGGGGGGGGAAACAAAAGGGTGGAGGGGGTGAAGGAAGGAGAAACAAGAAGGGATATAAGGGGGTAGGGGATCAGGGGTTGCAAGAAGAAGACGAGGGGAACGGGAAAGAGAAGAATGCAGGAGGGAGAGAGAGAGAAGAGATAGAGACCGAGAGATGGAGAGAGAGAGCGAGAGAGAGAGAGAGAGAGAGAGAGCGGAAGAAAGGAAGAAGAAAGAGGGGGGCGGGGCGGTAAGGGGGAAAGAGCGGGGGAGGACTCGGGGGGGGGGGGGGGGGGGGGGGGATAAAGGAAAAACGAGAACGAAGAAGGGACGAGGAAAGGTAAAGGGGGAGGAAGAGGAGGAGGGGTGTGTGAGGAAGAAGGAAAGGAAGAGGAGGAGAAGAGGAGGAGAGGTGTAGGACAAGGAAAGGAAAGGGGGAGGACGAGGAGGAGGGGTGTAGGAGAAGAAAAAGGAAGGGGAGGAAGAGGAGGAGGAAGGGGCGTAGGAGAAGGAAACGAAGGGGAGGAGAGAAGGGAGGAGGGGTGTAGGAGAAGGAAAGGAAAGGGAGGAAGAAGAGGGAGGTGTGTAAGAGGAGAAGAAGAGAACGGAAAACGAGGGGAGGAAAAGGAGGAGGGGTGTAGGGAGAAGGGGAAAGGAAAGGGAGGAGAGGAGGGGGTTGTAGTAGTTGGAAGGAAAGGGAAGAGGGAGGAAGGGGCGTAGGAGAAGGAAGGGAAGGAAGGAAGAGGAGGAAGGGGAAGGGGGAGGAAGGAAGAGGAAGGGGAAGGAAGGGAGGGAAGGAAGGAGGAGGAGGAGGAAAAGAAGGAAGGAAAGGGGAGGAAGGGAGGAGGAGGGAAGGAGAAGGGAAAGGAAGGGGAGGAAGAAGGAGGAGGGGTGGGAAGGGGGAGGGAGAGGGGGGAGGAAGGGAAAGTAGAGGAAGAGGAGAGGAAGGAGGGGAA
>JADBJO010003312.1:202500-212500 GCA_016801955.1 Conus betulinus | reverse complement strand
TTTATTTATTTATTTTTTTTTTATAGAGGCGGTGGTTTGATGCGTTGTTTTGTTGTCTCCATTCTGTTCAGCCCGTAGAATCCTCACTATTAATATTTCTGTGTGTTTTTTCTCTGAGGCACAAAAGACTTGGTTCTCTTCTTCTGTTTACCTGTGAACTTTACCCTCTCCGCCTCTTTCTCTTTCTGTCTATCTTCGATAGGGTCTCACACGTTTCTGTGTTAAAAAGCAAAACAAAACAAAAAAAAACAAACAATAAAAAAAACTTTGAGAGCACTGTGTGGTTTGTCTGTCCTCCCTTCGATTTTGTTCGTTTTGTGTTGTCTTACGTGAACACAGTGCTCTGTTGTGTGCAAAAGTTTTTTTTTTTTTCCTGGGGTATTTATTCATTTGTATTCGTGAATGCATTGTAAATTGCTAAATTCGTGTTTTGTGTGATTTCTGACTTGTTTGTCACCCTTTATATTGGACGAGAGAAAGTTTAAAAGACTGAAATGGTTAAAATCCAGACCGTTACCCCAAGTCCTAGAAGAGGAATCATTTCTGGTAATATACTCTCTGACATTATTGTGGCAGTTATTGTTGTTATTTGAGTGGTTTGATGGTGTTCCATTGGTTCTGACATTGTGGAAGATAGCACTGGTGCGATATTGTACTGGTGTGATATTTCTTGTGATTTCTTTTTCTTTTTCTTGTTGTTGTTTTATTTGGTATAGTTTTGTTTTGTTTATTGAATTCTTACCTAGAATGAACATCCAAGAGAAAAACTTAAATTTGAGTTGAAACAAAACAAAAACAACAAAAAAATAAAACAAACGAACAAACAAACAACCCCCCCCCCCCCCCAAAAAAAAAAAAAAAAAAAAAAAATTACAAGCTCAAGCCCTCATCCAATCAAACACACCTCTCCTTTTCAAATCTTGGGCTCCAAAAATGTTCCCCCCCCCCCCCCCCTCCCGAGGAGATGGATGCCTTCATGTTCTATATGGGGCAGGTGAGAGTGCGGTTAGAAACCCATCCATTACACCTCTTATCTCCAAGGCCCAGCCCTTTCCCCCCACCATTTCCTGTGTGCTTCTGACTCTCTCTCCTTTGAGACCCCTAAGCAACACTTTCTCATCAAGCTCCAGTACCCTTCGTGATCGGTTTCGCCCAGCTAACCCGGACCTTGGAGACTCTTTCCCTGTCTGTCTGACTAAACTATGACATTTACTTCGATCGGTGGATAGACTTGGCGGAAATAACTCAGGATCTTCAGTACCTTGATGGGCTCATCGTGAAGAAGCAGTTTATGTACTCTGTGTCTAAAGATCTGTCCCTAGAGAAAAAAAAAAACAACTCAAAGTTTTCTGATATGAGATGGCCACTACAGCCAAACATTACAGAGGAGCGAGACCCCAGTAAACCTGTCGCCCGCAGGGACCACAGTACGCTGTTTTCTGCGAGTGTTGCAGAGGTGAGATCGAGCCGAGCACAGACCTTCATATACCCCGCCGAGGACGAGGTGGTGCTCAATCAGGATTTCAAGGAGCCGTGGTTACTCCACCTGGCCCATGACCTCAGACTCTGGGAGACATTTCTGAAGCGAGTCTACTCTTTTCTCCTCTCCTTTTTCTTCTCATTCTGTCTTTCCCTTCTTTCAGTTCTCATAACTGAGGTACTTTTTTGTCATGCTGGACGTTTCGCGATGTTCAGTCTTTAGATTAAGGTGACCAAGATGAACAGCCAGATAACAAGTGGCCCATGGTATACCATAAATGTGGCGGTGTTGGACATTAGTAGTCCCACTGTCTTTCTAGTGAATCGTGAGCGAAATCTACGGCGTGTAAGTTCCTAGTTTCAACAGGTGTGGCTAGGTACTCGGGAAAGTTAAATCTACACCACTGGTCTGTGAACGATTAATTAATGGGCCTCAGTTTTTTTTGTAATGTTGGTTGTTAAACGGCTGCAGTTGGAAGTCTTTGGTTCGTTCTGATCGATAGGGTGGTAAAAACCCAGCCGTTCTGTGTCCTTTGGTGGCAAAATCGAGGTCTTTCCTCTTGCTGAAGTAGAGGTGTGTACTCCATTTTTTTTTTCGGATAAGCTGACCTGCTGCGTCATCGACGACTCTATCACTGGTCTTCGTTTGGGGCAGTCTATCGGGCATATCTAATGTTCCTTTACCCGTCACTGATCGCGTTCTGGGCAGTCTGTCCGACATACCCAATGTTTCTGTACCCGACCTTCACAGGGAGATGACTTTTTATGACCGTAACGATTGTTGATGCAAGAGAGTAAGCTTCTTTGCCTGAAGAATTGTGTGTGTCAGACGAAAACTCATCCTCTTATAGCGCAAGGGCCCCTTCCGCGGGAAGTGTTTGACTATGCTGTTTCAGGTACAGTATATCGTGTAGGGACTGCGACCGTTTCCTACACTATTTCCGATGGTACTCAGTTCCGCCTCCATCAGGACACTCACTCAGTGACCAGACAAATCATGGCTCCCCAACCTCTGCTTAAAAGGCAGTATTATGCGCTACACACACGATAGCATTGCAGGGAGACATGGCAATATACGTCACACTTGTCGACGAGTTTTCCCTTAGTTTTTTTTTTTCTGACGCAATGTCCGCAGATCCTGTTCGTCCTTTCCTCATAATTGTGTTTCATGAACACAAACAAACAAAAATCGTCCAGATTGAGACTTTGAATCAAATCTGGCAATGTCTTGTGTTTATACTGGCAAAAGCAGCCGAGAGGATAAAGATTTTCTTTTCGTAGGCCTACTTCTCTCTCCCCCTCACCCCCCTTCCCCCTTCTCACTTCCCGTGTGTGTGGTAAACCAATCTAAAAAGCCTTGTATGGTCTGTACACTTGGATCGGTAGGGAGTGTTAAAAAGAATAGTGACATTTGGCAGGAATGATGAGGACATTCAGCCCTGCCAATTTTCCCAGTCTTGATATCTGTGATGATACCACTGCTGCAAGTGCTTCCTTGCTGGTATTCAAGGCGCAAGACTCACTGGCATCTTTCCAGCATGTGTGCCGACTTCAGAGTTATTGAGACATGTGATTTCCCGGGGTATCATTAAACCACAGCAGGACAAGGTTAAAACCATGTTTCTTTTCCTAGGCCTGGTTCTACACAGCAGCTTCGTTCTTTAATGCAGATGTTAAGTTACCACAGGCCTGCTTCTAAACAGCAGCTTCGTTCTTTAATGCAGATGTTAAGTTACCACAGACCAGCTTCTACACAGCAGCTTCGTTCTTTAATGCAGATGTTAAGTTACCACAGGCCTGCTTCTACACAGCAGCTTCGTTCTTTAATGCAGATGTTAAGTACCACAGGCCTGCTTCTAACAGCAGCTTCGTTCTTTAATGCAGATGTTAAGTTACCACAGGCCAGCTTCTGCACAGCAGCAGCTTCGTTCTTTAATGCAGATGTTAAATTACCACAGGCCTGCTTCTAAACAGCAGCTTCGTTCTTTAATGCAGATGTTAAGTTACCACAGACCTGCTTCTAACAGCAGCTTCGTTCTTTAATGCAGATGTTAAGTTACCACAGGCCTGCTTCTACACGGCAGCTTCGTTCTTTAATGCAGATGTTAAGTTACCACAGGCCTGCTTCTAAACAGCAGCTTCGTTCTTTAATGCAGATGTTAAGTTACCACAGGCCTGCTTCTACACAGCAGCTTCGTTCTTTAATGCAGATGTTAAGTTACCACGGCCACAGGCCTGCTTATAAACAGCAGCTTCGTTCTTTAATGCAGATGTTAAGTTACCACAGGCCTGCTTATAAAAGTCACCACAGAAGCTTCGTTCTTTTTAATGCAGACGTTAAGTTACCACAGACCAGGTTCTACACAGCAGCTTCGTTCTTTAATGCAGGTGTTAAGTTACCACAGGCCTGCTTCTACACAGCAGCTTCGTTCTTTAATGCAGATGTGAAAGTTACCACAGGCCTGCTTCTACACAGCAGCTTCGTTCTTTAATGCAGACGTTAAGTTACCACAGACCAGGTTCTAAACAGCAGCTTTCTTTCTTTTAATGCAGATGTTAAGTTACCACAGGCCTGCTTCTACACAGCAGCTTCGTTCTTTAATGCAGATGTTAAGTTACCACAGGTCGTTTATCCCACATTCCGCAGCTGTCACAGTTCCTCTGACTAACTTCGCCAAAGGAATGGGCGGCAAACCCATCGTATGGACAGACGATTGTGAGCAGGATTTACTGCAGATACATTCCGCAGAAACTACAGACGGCTACTGTTTCCTGTTCCTGTTTTAAGGTGACCAGGTCTCTTCCATCCACGTTGCGGGCAGGACTAATGCCAGCAATGCTGGTGTCGGTGCAGTGTTACTGCAGTCACTGGAGATACTTTCATCCCATTATTTAGCAGGAACATTTTGGAACGTGAAAGAAACTGTAGACCATGGAAAGAGAGTACTTAGCTGTGGTTTTGGACTGTGGAGTTGTCCAAATGCTTGTGGGGATGTCCTTTTCTTCTCCAAGCAAATCAGTACAGCAACTTATTCATGCTCGTCTGACTCGTTAGGCCGGGGGGGGGGGGGGGGGGGGGGGGGGGGGGAGGCAGTTTCTCTGTATAGCCTGTGTCTGAATCTCTTAATCAACGGATGAAACAGAGAAATAGACACAGAGAGTTTCTTAACCGTGTTCTACCTGGCAGGGCCTCAGCATTAGAAAAAAAAAGCAACGTGAAAGTCCACGATGCTTAATCTTATTCATTCATTCACCACAACAAAACTTTCGTGCAGGCAAAAGCAGGCAGAACAAATCATTCAGCTCCTGAAAGTTCATATACTTAAGCACCACGCGGTGACACATAAACATCTCAAATTCAGAAACATCACAAACGTTGCAGAGGGAAGGACTTACTTAAATGGCAAAATCATTCCAAACTTTCGTTGAAAAAAACTCGCCTGTTCAAAGTTTCACAAATTCAATAGAAGGAGAAGGCCATGATTCAAATGGCAAAGCCAAATAGATTACATAGAATGGAAGCACAATTTCTTGAGAGAAAGAAAGATCATGATTCAAATGGCAACGTTACACAATTTTCCGAAGACCCAAAAACTCAAACAACAGAATTACACATACTTTTCAGAGGGAAGAAGAATCCCATTCGTCAAATGGTAAAAAAAATACTTCTATATTTCCGATTGAAAAAAAAAAAACGATCCTGATGAAAGGAAAGACACAATCAAGATGACAAAAATGAAATCATTTTCAGAAGGAAGAAAGGTAACTCAAATGTAACAAATACATTTTTTTCCAGACGCGCATGATGGAAATGGCAATTTTGCGCATATTTTCGAGCGGAAATATATCTCTTTTCCAGATGCACATAATTGAAATGGCAATATTGAGCATATTTTAGAGCAGAAAGAAGACTACAACTAAAGGCAGAAAGAACACAAAAAATCAAACAGCAAAGTCACACAAATTTCGCAGCATCCCAGAACCATAGCTCACGTTCCTCTATTAATAGAGCCTCTCTGTATTGGTCGCACTGTCTTCGTCCTGTATGTTGTTTTTTTTTTCTAGAGGTTTGAATGTTGTTAGCACGGCATGATGTCGTGCAACATGCAAGTAGAAAACATCTAGTAATTACCACAAAGCAAGAATAATTTTTTTTAAAATATGAATTCTATCTACTGCTCTGAAAACGATTTTTTAAGTGAAGAATTGAGTTCGACTTACAGCCACAAACTGTATTTGATCCTTTGGATCATTTCATTTAAAAAACAAAATCCTGTCACAGCAAACGTCAGCAATCATTTCTTCCTAAACACAAACGAAATGGTAAGCTTTAAGAAAAATATAACGACATGTATCCATTTATTGCTAAAAGTGTGTACAAAGTTTTGGACAAAAGCATCACAACATACAGAAGTGAAAAACGACATGAAAATGTCAGTCATGATGTTTTTGCCCAAAAATGTTTCCTTCTTCGGCAAAGGGTTTACTATTAATACAGTGTCTCACAAATTCTATTCTATACGTTGTGGAAGTTCCGTTTTTGAATTGTGGGTACTATTTTGTTTACTTTCCTCTTCATTTTCAACAAGTGATCCAAAGACTTATTAGTATGACAGTGAAATTTAAAGACAGCACATGATTAGCTATTTTCCAAATATTCATATACCATTCTGCATCCGTTTATATTACTCCTTCGGGTATTTTTGTCCGTCAGAAATACGTCCTTTATTTGTCTATTTCTGTGTGTGTGTGTGTGTGTGTGTGTGTGTGTGTGTGTGTGTGTGTGTGTGTGTGTGTGTGTGTGTGAGTGAGAGAGAGAGAGAGAGAGAGAGAGAGAGAGAGAGAGAGAGAGAGAGAGAGGAGAGGAGATGGAGGGGAGGAGAGAGAGAGGAGAGGAGGTCTATAATGAGGCACAAAGACACAAAAAGAACAGCAATGCTAGTATATCTGAATCAGAAAACAGTGGGCAGAAAGCCAGGCTGGCCGTAAAACATCACCGTGGTCCATTGACAAGGGGGATGGGATCACAGCGTCCCAAGGTCACGTGGTAGTTCCGTCCTTCTTGCCTCAGTTCTTAGGCACGATGTCACACGTTTCATATTGAAACTGACGATCCCTGAGAGAGAGAGAGAGAGAGAGAGAGAGAGAGAGAGAGAGAGAGAGAGAGAGAGTTGCATTCCTTTTGTAAAGGAAAAAAATAATAATAATAACATACAACAAACTGCTAAGGATAATAATTAGACAAGAGAGAGAGAGAGAGAGAGAGAGAGAGAGAGAGAGAGAGAGAGAGAGAGAGAGAGAGAGTCAACATCTGAGTAAGATAAGCTGGATTTGATCAAGTCATTTGTTCTACATGCGACACTTATTTCAGTGTAGGTCGCTGAGGAACTGAGTGAGAATCTGATTGCTCATGTTGAAGGTGTGTTTCCTTTTCTATACCTGTGCATTAGGTGTCGCGTTTAGAATTCTTCAGTCCAGCTTAATGGAAGAATGTACATTGGAGACAGTTTTTCTTCCTTTTTCTCAAAATTAATTTGAGTGTTTATCTGTGTAGCCGTATCAAGACATCTGCGTGTTTGTGCTGGTGAAGTTCCAATAGGTGTATAGATACTCTATATGTAATATTTACATAACTTATGATTAGTTTTGAAAAAAAAACTTACGTAAGCAAAGGTCACGAATTTGATTTTGGCGACATAGACTTTTGCACAACTGGTATATGAGGATTCCGATTCAGATTGTTCTGGCTGTCATGTTAAAACGAGCAACCTTTTTCACTTAGCCGCCGCATTGACGGGGTATTGCAGAACGTTCATTTGTCAGATTTTGTGTTTTGCCGTGTGTCTCTGATACAGCATAACTTTCTTTCTTATGTTTTGCTACTGAAGTTGCATGAAGGTTGAAGCAACATGTGGTTGTTTTCAGTTCATTGTACATGATCACTGGCGCTTTCTCGTATTTTCAGTGTATTTGTGTGAAATATAGCATCGCATGCAAAGAGCTTACATGTGGATTTGATACTGGGCGTAGACCGCTGTTGTAAATTGAAGTAATTAAGGGGTCCAAAATAAAATCTTGCAGAACGCCATAATTGAAAATGAAATATGGAGATGAATGTGTTCATCCTTATATAGCGTTGCTTACCTTCGACATGCGATTGAAGGAACATACGAGAATGCTATGGTGGAGGCCATAATCAATCATCTACAAAGTTTCTTCTGGATATTAATGGTGCAACAAATCATTCACTGTTGTTGTTGGTATTGCCAAAGTATGATCAACCAGATCAATTACGGCTGTGTGATAAATATTAAGTGGAAAGCCACATGTCAATGATGAAGTAATTAGTGTGATTTCAAGAGGTGAAGAGTGAATCTGTTATATGTTTTTTTCAAAGGTGTGTCAAGAAAGGATGTAACTAAAGAGGAGTCGATAGTTTCAGTGTCTTATTTGCCACCTGACTTGTAAATGGGTAAAATGTTGTTATCATTATATTTCTTAATCTGAAAAAACTCAGTCTAGTTATTGGTTAACGTTGTAATTTAAAAAAAAAAAAGTCGGTAGTTTGCAGGTCTGAGTCGTCACCTGATTTGTACATGGGTAAATTCATTATCATTATCATCATGACTACTACCAATATCAGTATCATTGTTGTTGTCCATCTGGAAAATCAGTCAGTGTGTGCATGAGCTAAAGTTGCATATTAAAGTGCCTGTAATTACCGAAGTTGATAGCTTGAAAATTGCACTCTGCACGATCCAGTTCATGGATTCCCGATTGTTACTGGTCCATCAAGTCGTGATGACCTTCGAATATTGTTACGCACGGGGTATAGTCATTGTAATATACTTTGTCCCTGTGCTTCCGTGAGCTAATTGTGTTCCTTTGCATGATGTAGTCGGTAACAGAATCAAAACAGATGACTTGAACACCCTAACTGCAGACGTGCCAGGCAGCCCCATTCTTCAGTCCTTATTATCGACTTCATAAAACTGAAGAGGTGTAAATCTATTGCATCGTACCACACACGATTAAACCCTTTCTAATTGCCGATTTGTTTTACCGTTACACTTAAAGAGAGCCTTATAAAACACTAGAGATATCTTCTGAAAATCAAACAAGTTTTGTTAAGCTAGATTTTTTGGCAAAGGGTTTAGTGATCATTGTTTCAGCTTTGAGTTATCTTTATCAATAAAGCATGAATGCAGTAGCATCTCGTCTTGCAGTGAAATACGCACAATACCTACCCTTTCCTGAAGTCGTAAACGCTGTCTATGCCTTTCATAACCTTGTCCTCAGGCACTTTGTAGAAGGAATACTTAAGAAGAGTGTTCACAAAACCCGTGTGGTAACAACCGGACAGCTTGGTCCCTGTTTGAAAAGAGAAAACACAGAACATTCCCATAGAATGACTCTGTAAATGTCGTTTGCTACCAGTGTAACATACTACAAATGCTACCATGCCAAAACACTACCAAGGGAAGCTACCTTACGGGGTTTCCAATAGTCTCGTATTCGACGAGATCCCTATTCCAAATCTCACCAGATAACTTCCATTTGAAAGACGACTTCTGTCCTGTCAAATATTAACATGGGATTCGTTAAACAATAAACTGTAACACTTGGTGTTCAGACTTTAAACAAAAAAAATGACTTTGATCGTCAGTGGAAATAACAAAGACACCAACAAAACAATGGAGAGAAGTTGTATGGGAAGGCGAGTGAGGGGGCCAGTTTTGGGGCATAGGCGTGCGACACCGGATCTACAGTGGATTGTCGAACGTTGAAAAAACTGTTACACAACATGATAAACGTGACCCCAAGACGTCCTTTGGTCTTCAATGTGTTCAGCCAGTATACCCCCCCCCCCCCCCCCCCACCTCTCCTTCCCCCAGCCTCCGGCATCACTTGTTCGTCTTTGTATTCTCTCCCTTTGTAGCTTCTATGTTAGCAGAGAGGTGGCGCGGTATTGTTATCGTTATTACAATAATTAGAATCATCGTAACCGTTATTTTCAAAAGATTACTACCATAATTATCTTTATCATTACTAGTATCAGTATATTATTTTCTTCATTTTATCATCATTAGCATTTAATCCGTATCTCTCTGTCATTACTGGTATTAGTATATTATTTTCTTCATTTCATCATCATTATCATTTAATCCGCATCAGACCACGTTTTCTTGTTTTAAATGGTCGTTCATCTGGCCTGGAAAAAAAGACCACGTTTCATTGTTTTAAATGGTCGTTCATCTGGCCTGAAATAGACCACGTTTCATTGTTTTAAATAGTCGTTCATCTGGCCTGAAGAAAGACCGAGTTTCATTGTTTTAAATGGTCGTTCATCTGGCCTGAAGAAAGACCAAGTTTCATTGTTTTAATTGGTTGTTCATCTGGCCTGAAATAGACCACGTTTCATTGTTTTAAATGGTCGTTCATCTGGCCTGAAAAAAGACAACGCTTCATTGTTTTAATTGATCGTTCATCTGACCTGAAAAAAGACCAAGTTTCATTGTTT